>PVLD010008608.1:0-82758 GCA_004027595.1 Dinomys branickii
GGAGAAAAAAGGGGAGAACTTGGGGAGGGGGAAGGATCTCTGCTTTGTGAGTATTGAATAGTAACATGTACATTTTTTGAGGAGGGAACCCTGCTGGCCCATTCTACCATGTGGACTTGGCAGAGAGAAGATGAAGCCTGGTCCCTTGCCTTGGACTTGGCGGGGGTGGTCCTCAGTGAATGTTAGGGATGCTGAGTGGATTGTGAGGCATAGGGACAGTGCCACTTTGCTCTCTTATCACCCCTCCCACTTCTTGCTTTGAGCACGTGGGACATGAGGTGCTGTGTGGATCTCACAGATGACACAACACTAGCCTCTAGGATGTCATAGACTAGAGAAAACAGCTCTCAGCAGGAGGAAGTGACTGTTTCTTTCTGCTGCCTAAGATGTGGGTTCACAGGCCCCTTGAATAGAACTGGGCTTCAAGCCTAGAACAGTGTGGGCAATCCAGCACTGAAGTGTTTCCCTGAGCCCAAGCCGGAAGTTGGGGAACACCTAGGCTGCAGGTTGCTGCAGGGAATGCCATTAGGAAGGACAGCCATGACCACACTGCCCTGGGTGTGGAGAGTGAGGAGCCTTAGGGTACAGGTGGGACTTGTGCTGTATTGGGGGAGATGAGGTGGTTGGTGGCATCCTTCTTGGCTTCAAGAGCTACCTGGGCCAGGGAGGAGGGTAGGACGCAGCCCCAAGACACTCAGGAGGATCAGACCGTGGAGGAGCCAAGCAGGACTCTGCTATGGCAGGGGCCACCTGTGACAGGGTCTCCCTGGGACAGCTGAGGGCAGCTAGGAGGCTCAGACTCTGGTTCCCACCCTTCTCAAACCCCACAACCTGCGCAGCACTCCTGTTACCCTGGAGCTGGGGGTGGCGAGGACATGGGGAGATGTTGTGAATGGCAGAGCTGCTCTGAGGCCCCAGCCTTCCCCTTGAGAGGGAGGAGAGAATCCGACCATGAGGTGTTTTCCTGGCATGCAGGATAACCTTGTAGGAGGCAGAGGGAATCCAATTAGACACGCGAGGCTGGGGAGCTGTGCAGGCAGCTGGGGTGTGGGAAAGATTGATTTCCCCTCTCTGGCTTCCTCTTCCTTGGGGAGACATTGTAGTCTGGGTCCCTTGGCCAGCTGCAACCCCATTCCATGTCCCCTCCCAGGACCACCACCCCATCTAACTCAGGGTGGGACTGTCCCCACAGAGGACGGGATAGTCTGGAGACAGCCGCAGTACCTTCATTTCTCCGGAGGCCCCTGGACTTGGGATGGGGGCTGCCTACTGCACCCTGGAACTGGAAACCAGCTACACCTGGATCTCTACCTGTCCTGAGTTTACCTGAGTTCTGGTGAAATTGTCTGTGTCATCTGTTCTGCTAGGGCTCAGCACAGATGAACTGATGAGTGACCGCACTCCTCTCAGAGTCAATGTCCCCAACTTTGCCCAACAGCCAAGTTAATGAGCTGACCCCTGAGCCTGGGCTGCCTCCTCCTGGCACCCCACTCAGCCTCTTGCGGGGGCAGTTATGGGGGGCATGCAGGGACATGTGTGTCATAGGTGGCGCCATGTGACCTCCAACAGGGCCTTGGCCTTGTGAGCTGTCAGACAGCTGCATCCCCTTGCTCCCTGCTGTCCCTACTTCCCTTCCCTATGGCTCTGGAAGGGGACGTTTCCACCAATGCTGGGAGCCAGGACTGGGACACCCTTTCTGCTGAGCTGAACAGGCCTGAGCAGAGCTCTTCCAGCAAGCCTCTAAGAAGGTTCTGGAAGTCTTGTCGGGTTGGGAGCTAGGCACTGAGGTCTCTGTTTCTTTTTAAACTCGGTTCCCTGCATGTCTCCTGGATTTATTCTTTAAAAAGTCCCCTGGGTTGAAGGCACAGAGTGCCCTGGCCTTCTCTCCCTGCCCTGTGTGGCCATCTGAAGGCCATGTGGTGCTTTGTTGGGGACATCTGAAAGGAACCTTTGTGAGGAAGGCCAAGTCCTTGGCCAGTGTCAGCCCTGCCCACCCCTACGCTCTGACTCCTGTCATCCCTGGCAGGCAGGCTGTCCTTGGAGGTGTGAGGAACTCCAATTAAGGGTTCAGCCAGTCTGCCTGTGTGGGGGGTCTGGGCTGTGGGGGTGGCAGCTCTGCACTGCCGCTGTGACTAACCCTCACAGCACCAGTTAAGAGCCTACGGGGAGTAGGTGGTGGGGAGGTGGGATGGGGAGGTGGCGGAGGTGCAGGATGGGGTTTCCTCTCGGAGTCAGCTGCCTCAGGGCTCCCCTTGCACACGGGCCTCTGTGCTAGAGGAGAGCAAAGACCCTGCCCCAGGTGGGACAAGGTACCCTGCAATTGGACGTAATGTTTTCTGAGGACTCTGATGTCCTGGGCACTCATTCTCTGTGCAACACTGAGAGCTGATATCAGCCTCACAGGCAGATTCTTTATATGAGGTACAAGGAAGTGACTTGTCAGAAGTTATCAGCTAAGATCAGGCTGTGGTGGGTGTGTGGCTGTGACTCCAAGACTAGGGGGGGTTCCAGGTGCCAAGGAAGCAGAGTCTCAGCAGAGGATCCAAGTCACAGGTTACAAGTACCCTCCACCCCTCATTATACAGAGACTAAAAGCCCAGGGAGAGATGGGGGGCTGGTCCGGAGTCCCCCGCTCTGCTGTCCATCAACAGGTAGAGTTCTTGGGAAAATGGGCAGTGTCTCCTGGGAAAGCATCAATCAGGCAAATTTCCATCACTTACTACTTCTGTGCCCCTAGCCCTGTGCTTCCCACCAGGAGGGGCCAGAAAAGCCAAGTCTGGAGAAGAGATGCTCAACCATGACTTGAAATTCAATAGCAAATAGAGGAGGTACGGAGAATCCTGGAAGAAAGCCCAGTGGGTCCTTCTGGGCTTGAGCCTAGGCCTGGGCAGAACGGAGAATGAGCTGCTGCCAGGTCAGAGGAAGGGGTGGGGCACATCTGCACTGCTGAGAGAGGGGGCAAGTCTGTCCCTTTGACCCAGGGGGCCCTTTAAGAGTAAGTGCAAGAGAGCTGCAGGGAATGAAGCTTACAGAGGAACAGGCGCCTTCCCCACCCCTGCAGCCTCTGGAGGCTGCCGGCCCTGAGTCCCGGCCTGAGCATGCAAAAGGCATGCGCTTAGCTCTTACTTTCCAAGGAGGACAAAGGAGAAGAAACAGGGCTTAAATGCTCACAGGGGGAATTTAGCTGGGACATAGAGACCTTTGAGAGAGAGATGACTGCTTGGTAATGTGCTGGGCTGTTGGGGGTGGGACAGACTCCCGATATTGCCTTTTTCATCTGAGGGTGGGAGACAGGTCAGTTTCCTCCATCCCTTAGCCCCTGGTCAAGCTCAGTAGGGGTAGACACCCTTGTTTCACAGGGTATGCAGTGGGGAGACTGGAAAGCCAGCGGTGTTGGGCACACTGCCTGAACCCTAGATGAGGGTTTTGGGAGACAAGATCTCATCAATGCTATGAGGTTTCATGTGTTGTCAGCTGCTGTCAAGAAGGTCCTTCTGGGAAATGATCCCTGGGGTGAGGATAAAGAGGCTCGAAGGCCCAGGCTCCCCCTGTCTCATGCCCACCTGGCAGACCGGGTGCTGGGGTCCAAGAACAGACAGACTTCAGTGATGGGTAGACTCCAGACCTGGAGCGAGTCTCACACTAGTCTCAGGGGATCTCTGGACTTCCTGCTGGCTAAGAGAAAAGGGGACCAGCATAGGGCAAGGGCCTCCCAGGTGTCACCCTCTTCCTGCCACTGTTTGTGCACAGTTGTCTTAGTGAGTTACCCCAACAGCCTTGTTGGCGCTGTCCTGGCTTGGTCATCTCTCTAGGGCTGTACAGTTGACAAGGACTACTATCAAGGTTCCCATTGGAACTCTATCTTCCCAGTGGATGGCCCTCAAATTCAGAGTGGGAATGATCCTTTGTCCCCCTGTAGGGCAGACCCAGGACATCATGCTCTGAGCAGAGGCCACACAGTTGTCAGGGTCCACCTCTGAAGACAGGATGGGGAGCCCCTCTGTCTGTGCCTTGCCCTGCCCACCTTGTTGGGGTGCTCTTGGCAGTGAGAGCTGGGCGGGCGCTCCTCCTGGCAGTCCTGTGGAGGAGTAGGGAGTTCCGGGAGCATGGGGGGCTGGGCTGGTGGAAACTCCCCGAGGTGGCAGGCTCAGGGCTGGGAGTGGGGAGGAGGGACACGGGGGTGGGCTCCAGGCTTTTCCCCACACCTCCTCAGGGATCGCTTTACATAACCAGGGCTGCTTAGTCACCGCTTTTTACTTTTTTTTTGGAAACAATTTTCTCAGCATCACAGCTCCCTGTCTCCATCCCTTACTAGTCACCGGTGCTAGGGAAGTCCCTTTTCTCCCGTTCCCTAGGCAACCCAGCACATTTGCCTTCCAAATGCTCCAAGGCCTGGGCGGGGGTAGGAGTTCCCTCCCCCTGTACCCGGCCTCCCACACAGCCACTCCTGCTTCAGTTGTCGATGTCAGGTGGCCCAGCCACCGGGAGACATCTGGAGAGACCAAACTTCCTGTCTGGCCTCAGCTCCTCTTCTGGACCCTCACATTTCTGCTTCTTGAGTTTGGCTCAGGCTCAGGCTCAGAGCCCCGGCTCATGTCTGGAGGTGCCCATGTTGGACTTTAGACATGACTGGCTGGCCTTGTTTCTTTCTGGAGGACAGGAAGAACAGGCCAGCATCGTTGGGAGGCAACAGGGCTGGCCCTGTCTCAGCAAGGCCCGGAAAAGTCATGGCCTGGAGCATCATGCCGCTCCCAGACGCTAGGCACCAGCCCCAGGGCCTCAGTTCATTCCCCTCCTTACTCTTGGTGTATGTGGTAGGGGACAGGATTTGGGTCATCTTCCTTTCTCCCCGTCAGCCCCCGTGCTATTGCTCATGCCAGCCTGGACAGAGGAGCCTAGTGCCTTGGAGAATTAGACTCAGGGAGTGTGAGGGGGAGGTCTCTCAATGTGGATGCCACAAACACTGGGCAGAGGATGTGGAAGGCCAGACCCCATGTGCCACCACAGACATCACTTTAAAAAGCCATGGTGTTAATCTTAATGACACGAGACGCTTGACCAGTGCTTGATGCTATGGACTAAGGGCGCTCATGTGCGCTATAAAAATAGAGCAGTACGAAATCACAGAACATATGGAAACATTTCCTTCATTCAACACGTTTGGGGAATACCTACTATGTGCAAAACATTGTGCAAGCCCTTGAAAAGCCACTGGGGCCCAGACCCATGCCTCCACGGTGTGAAAATGCCCAGGCCACCCACTAGGGAGTTTCCCAGAACTGTAAATTTCAGACAGTGACCAGGACCTCACATGAGAAGCATCATCCAGTGGCCTCATCTAGGGGCACATGTCTTCTTCAAGCAGGAATTCTTAACCTAGGACCCATGAACAAGCTTTAAGGGATGGGTAAATGACCAGCAACCAGAACACTGCACCTTTGTGTGTGTTTGCATGTGTCTCTCTAGGGAGCGGCCCAACACTTTCATCCAGCTGGGGTCTCTGGTGTAGTAGAACTGTGTGTGTGGCGATCCAGTTTGCTGCTCCTTCTGACAACCTAATGCCTGATGATCTGAGGTGGAGCTGAGGTGGTGATGCTAGCATGATACTAATAATAAAAGAAACTAGTTCCCCCATCATTTTGTCTGTGGAAAAACTGTCTTCCACAAAACTTGTCCTTGGTATAAAAAAAGTTGGGCATTGCTGCTCCAGACCCTCTCACTGGAGGCTGATTTGGGGTATCTGAGAATGAAAGTCTGTGCACATATCCTACCTGGAGATTAGTGTCCATGCTGGTAACCTCACAACCAACCTCCCAGGACTCCTGGGGTTTGCTTCTGCCAGATCGTATGGAAGACCTTAAATACCACGCCCTCCCCACTGCCTGCCCAGACCCATAACTAGGCAGTCCCAGTCCCAGGAGTTTTCAGCTACCAACAACCCCAGCTGTGGCCTCAGCCAAAGGGCCCAGAGCAGGGGCTTGCTTCATTTGGAAGCACAGCTGACTTCTCCTGTGGGAAGGGCAGTGCCAGCTTTGAGAGACCCTCTGGGGGAAGGGTTTGGGCAACCTGGCATCACTCAGGTTCTATCTCCCCCTTTCTAACCATACTTGAATTGCATCTTTCTACTTCGGTCCTTTCTCAGAACTTCCTTGACAATAATTGAGTATATTTTCTTTGCTGCTTTCCCTCTGAGAAACACGGGTGTGGCTATCCAAGTGGGGCAGGGGGTGTCTAGGGAGGCACAGGTCCTGGGGTTTCTGTGTGGGCAGTTCCTCCTTGCCTCTGACTCAAGGTTGGGATACCTCCCCAATGTCAGTTCTTGGGGGTACCTTGTTGGGAGTCACGAAGGACAAGACCCATCAAGAGCAGCTTCCCTGCTGTGCTTCAGGGCTTCCTGAAGCTCTCTTGTGGCTGATGGTCACAGAGAGGCCTGCAGACTCTGAGCAGGGCCAGATGCCAGGATCCAAGCAGAATTCCAGCAGGGTCAGTGTTCTCAGCAAGACCTCAGCACTTCGAGTATCATGCCAGCGGTAATGAACAAAGCCACATGACATGTATTTGTTTCCTGGTGCCTCTTATCTACCAGGAGCAGGCAGAGTATAAGCTTTGGAATCAGACCTGGAGGAAAAATCCAGAAGGACTCTCCAGGTCCCTGTTCCAGAGCCTCGGGCAGGTTATGTAACCTCTCCAGCCTCTGCTTCTTCACATGTAGAAGGAAGCTGGGGACATCCAGCTCCAGTGGTCATGAGGACCACGTGGATAGTGTCTGGAAGGCTCTGTGCTGGCTCTCTTCTGTCCTTGTCCCTGGTACCCTCGCCACTCAAACCAAGCACGTGCAGATACATAAGTGAATAAGGGTGTCAGAGGAGGCCGAAGCGTTAGTGGAAGAGACAGGGACAAGAAAGAGCAATGACAATAATAAACACAAACCACACCCTTGCAAAGGAGGATGGGCTCAGGAATCAAAGGCAGAGAAAAGGACTAGGGCAGGCAGGAAGAGACAGTGTGTGCTTTCTTTGCAGTTGTTTTTAAAATTTGTCACTGATGCTATGACATTAGGGAAACCGAGGCAGTGGGGTGGCGAAGACAGGCCTTTTAGTCTCAAATTCTGACCTCACTGATGACTACATGTGACCCTGCAGCCAGCTTCCCAACCCCCCATCCCATCCGGGGAGAGGACGATGTGCCAGGCTTGGGTGCTGCCAGCCGGGAGCCTGATTTAGCACACGCCTTGTTAAGAGAAGCTAATTAACAAACCTGCATTTAAATAAGCAGCCGCTCGGGTGTTTGTAACCACCGTCTTATTGAATTGTGACAAGTTATTAGCCCTTGCATGTTAAATGAAACAGAAGCATCCAGGAAAAACCCCTAAATCCAATCTGCATAAAGCAGATTCCTGCTGAGAAAATGACGGCAGCAAAAACTGATTCACTCCCGCTTTGGGGAGAACTCCAGGCTCCCCTTGTTCCAGGGTTACATAACCCTCTGTCACCGGAGAAAGGCAGTGAGCTGGAGGGAGTACCCTGGGAGATGCCTGGGGCTTCATCCGGGGCTCTGCACCTTTTAGGGGCGCTGGGGACATAGATAGCCTAGACCTCAAGGCACCCATTTGCATGTATTGTGTGAGTGGCTAAGACGGGACCTGGGGCCCCCGGAAGACCAGAGTCATGGAAGTTCAGTTCTTCCTCCCACTGCACTGGGGCAAGAAGAGCTCGGCACTGACTGAGGCCGGTCTCGGGAAGGCAGTGGCTCTGCTCAGCAAGCTCCACTGCATTTTCTCCAAGTGACGGGGCCATACAAGCAAGGACCAAATTCGGGGGCACCCTGAATATTCTTTTTTTTTATTAAAACAAGAAAGCCATTGGCACTCAGTGGTCCCAACCAAGGATGTCAGGCCTTAGGAAATGGAACTAGGACTTCTAGGGCACCTGTGGGAATCTGGCCCAGACCCTCCTTGTCCCTTCCTGTCCAGCACCCAGGACAGGGCAGTGGCCGCATCAAGATCTTGAGCATCCTCTACTGCGGCCGCTCAGAGAAGGCCATGTCCCTGTGGCTCGTTGGTTGGGGACTGGTTTTAGACAGGTCCACCCTGCCACAGATCGTGCTCCTGTTCATTAGGAGGAGGAGGACGGGGATGAAGCTGGCACAGGGAAGCAGGGGCGATTAGGGGTACCACAGGGTCAGGTTGACCTAGTTCTGCCGCCTGGTAGCAGTGTGACTTGGGGATGCTACTTGTTCTCCTTGAGCCTGCCTCCTCCTCGGAAATGGGAACAATGTCTGCCAGGAAGGGTCTTGTAAATCTAACTTTGAGGAAGTCCTGGGTGACGGCTGTTAGAGGAGGGAGACTCGGGGCCCAGTTCGCCAGCCTTCACCACTGCCAGGAGCTGACCCTGGAGATGACAGGGGTGTTGCAGGCAGGTGAAGCTGATTTCAGATCTCAGCTCTGTGCCTTGTTCTCTGCTCATGAATTAACTTCTTGAAACTAAGTCTCCTTGTATATCTAGTAGTGTTCATGATTATTTTGAAGTATCATAGAGAGAATGAAGTGAGAAAATGGATATTTACAAAATGCCCAGCAGAGTAGAAACAGGGTACCTCCTGCTCTTTCCCTTGCTCCTGCCCGCTTCATTTGTCCCGTTGTCCCCAGAGAGGGAAGTGTTAATCTATGTATTCTGGAGCACTCTGGACTAGTAATCCAGGGATGCAGGGCTCTGATAGGCAACAGTGTGCTGAGATGTGTTTTCCTCACAGTGTGGAAGGTACCCATGGTAGGGGCTAGAATTACTTCTAGACTTTAAAAACCCCTCTCTTAATAGGTTTTAAAGTTTGCCAGAGTAGCTTGAGAGCATGGAAAGGAAGCAACACCTTTCCCTGCACAGTCAAACCCCCAGTGCACCAACCAAAGCTACTCATCAGAGCACACACAGATCCCTGGACCAGGTGAGGGGGAGAGGGCTGGTCCTCCTGATTGGGATTGTGGGGTTCAGGCAGGAAAGAGGGCCTCAGGAGTAGTTCTCTTCAGGAACACCCTGAATGCTTCTCTTGGAGGTTAGGTGGGATTTGCACGAGCAGGGAGAGGGTGGAATTTAAGAGCCCAAGTGACAGTTATAGTAGTGGGGACAGAAGTGGGCAGATTTGTTTAAGATCATCGGTCAGGTTAGCATGAGTTTGTATGGGAGAAGTGGGCAGAGGGCAAGAATCACAGAAGATCTTAACATCTCAGGCTAATCTTGCCTGAGGGCTGTTCTTTAGGTCTAAAAAATTGGCAGGTATGGGAGAGGAAGGGATAGCAGCATTTTAGCAGGTGACTTGTTCTCATGACACTGATACCCTTTCACTGCAGTCCAGAGTGACTTTTGGTACAGATTCCCAGCTGACAGGTGACGGCAAGGAGAAAAGAGGGTCTGACAGGCAGAGATAACATTCGCTTGTCTTCACCACTGCTACTTAGTCTGCAAATGCACTTTGGGGACAAGGTCTATGAAATGTGACCTCTGCTTTCAAGTCCTTGAGTCTAGTTGCAGAGTCAGAGAGGTAAAGTATTGTGACTTTTAAGCACATTGTCATGCTAGGTTCCACACAGGGAGGGTGTATGCGCTATGGTGGCTCCTATGCAGAGGGGGTTCTGTGTGCCCTCAGCTTAGCCCTAAAGGATGCTGTCAATGGGCAAGGGGTGGAGACAAGGGCCGGGACAGGAAAGAACTGATGAGTTTGTGCCTAACACATGGCAAGTGGCTTTGCAGAGGGTGCAGGGACAGCCTGTGGCAGGTACCCGGGGTGTACGAAGGCCAGGCAGAGGGAATAAGGGCGTGGCTGGAGCTTGGAGAACAGAGGGGCTCACCCTGAAATAGCACCATTGCAAAGGAATAAACAGGAGTGACAGACAGGGAAAATCAGGTGGCGGGAAGGTGGCCTGGGAAGGCAGATGAGGAGGTCTGGCCTCAGGGAGGGAGGAAAGCCCTGACAGCTGAGGGAGGAGAGGGTTTGGAAGCCAGGATTTCTTCTTGATCACTGAGATGCGCCTGGGGTGAGAGCTGCCACGTTCCATCAGAGGTGGCCCTGGCGGAGGAGTGTGAACAGGGAAAGGTGACGGGAAGTGTGGGGGCAGAAGTGGCCAGGGCAGCCTGCTCCTAGAGAGGGTGTGTGTGTGTGTGACGGTGGTGGGGGTGGGGGTTTGCAAGGGGCAGTGGGTGAAGGGCAGGGTGCCTGGCAGGATGGATGTTGCAGAAGCCTGAGTGACACAGTAGTGGGGACAGAAGTGGGCAGGCAGAGAGGTGGTGATGCGACACTAACAGGGTCTATTGATCCTTGGCTCGTGGGGAGTGCCCAAGACAAATATCTAGTCCTAGCCCAGCCTTAGTTTCTCCACTTGTAAAAGGGGAAGAGAACGGACCACAGCCTTGCCTTGTCTTTCTTCAGCCCCAACATAAGAGATTGCCCTGATCATCATTCACAAGCTATTGCTCGGATTCTAAGTGGATAGAAATTCTGAACTCTGGATGGTATTTTAGTAACACAGACCAAGAAGACTTTGGATATGCAAAACCTTTAACCTCTGAGGGTTTATCCTAAGAAAGTCACCCCAGAGGTGAATGAATGAAGAGCTGTGTATTCACAACTTGGTTCATTGTAGTGTTGGTGACAATATATATCAGAGATGAAGACACAACCTAATGTCCAACAGCAAAGGATTGGCTGAGTAAATTATAGTACATCCATATGGTAAACTACTTCTGCAGTAAAAATCATGGTTTGGAAGATTATGTGTTGACATGGGAAAATGTTAATGATATATTGCTAAGTAAAAAAGCAGACTACATTACAGAACGTACAGTATGATACATTCATTTTCAAAATTTTTGATTAGGACACAGACCAAATCTTTAATTAATGTCATTTTTCCCCTTCTCTTGGCAAGCGAGAGGAGTATTATCCGGAATAATGTAACTAGAAAATGAAACAGAGAGACAAGCGTTCCACACCAAGTGTGTTCACGTGAATTCCAAGTCATTAGGGTAGAGAATAGGCTGTCAATGAGTCAAGGGAGTGAAGAGATGGTGAAAGTACTGAATTTTAGAAGTGGAAATCATCTCGGATTTGAGGGGCCCAATCTCCTCAACTTTTCAGCTGAAGAAATTCAAGCCTGGTGGGAAGTGTTGGACAGCTGTTCATCAGGATGGGCTCAGTGCCAGGTCTAGAGCCAGGGTCTCCCAACTTCCAGTTTGTGCGAACTTGTTGTCATCTCTCTGGAGACAGTGAGGCTATAGGTGAGGTGACTCTGTTCCTAAGCTCCCAGGGCTGGGGCTGTGGCCTCCTCCATTCTCCCAGCTCCTGGATCCCTGTGCAGCTCAGAGCCACTGCAGGGCAACAGGACTGTACCGCAGCCCCCCTGAAGCTCTGGGGTGACTTCTCCATGGGTGACCCTGAGCTGGGCTTTACTGACTTTCCAAGTTCCCTCACCTTGTCAGGCCCTTTGTAACATGACTCTCCTGCCTTACAATGAGGCGCCTCCCTTCCCTCCAATCCGCTAACTCCCCAACACGAAGGCAGTGCCTTCTTTTCACCAAGCTCAGCTTTGGGGTACTGGGTGCCCCTGCAGATGCCCTGCAGCAATGCTATTGCTGTAACAGTCTTTCACAGAAGTGAGGAGATTGGGCCTGGGCTTCCCTTCCGGCCTGGACTATCGCAGTGGATCCTAAGAGATCTTCCTGCTGCTACCCTTCACTCCAAGCAGCCACAAGGATTCTGCTAAGACCTCCAGTGTAACTAACATGCCCTGCCTCTGCTCACTGCCCGTATGTGGCCCCACCCACCTGCCCACAGTCTCTACATTTGTTCTTCTGGAGCCACAGTGGGATCCTGGGCTCTCGTTGGACACCCAGGTCCACACCTGCCTTAGGCCTTTTGTACTGGTTGGTCCCCCTCTCTGGAGCCCTCTTTTCCCAGATTTCTAGGAGCTTCACTCCTTCACCTCCACCCTGTCTTCAGACCAAAGTCACTCAGCAAGACACTCCCTGCCACAGCTCTAATTCTCAGTCTGCATCTGATCTCCAGCCTCTCTCTCCTCTTCCAGAGTGCTGTATACCTTCTGATCTACTGGACAGCTTACTTTCCATTACTTTTACTGTTCTGTGTCACCCTCTTCTAGAGTAGGCTGTGGGGGTGGGGGTGTTGTGTTCACAGAGATTTCCACAGGGTCTGGAGGATACAAAGCAGACACTCAAAAAATACTTGTTGAAGGTTGAGTGTGGTGGTGGATTCCAATAATCCTAGCATTGGGGAAGCTGAGGCAGGAGGATTGCTGAGAGTTTGAGGGCAGCCTAGACTTCATAGTGGGACCTTGCCTCAAACAAACAAAAACAAACCACCCAAAAAACAAAAACAACAAAATCATGTGTTAAATGAATGCAAAAAGTAGGTAAAAATTAAGAACTGGGAAATCTTTCCCCAGTCGGGAAAGCATGCAGAGGAGATTGAAGAAAGCATTCAAATCAGAGGAAACCCAGTGTTTGGGGTGAGAACTCTGGTGTGAGCCTAGATGAAAGATTGGCTTTCAAATTCCACACTATATCACGGTGTCTAACTCTCAGGCCTAGAAGCCTGGTCTTCGCTTCCTGTACCTCGAGCCTCCCTTTGTCAGCCTGTGCAGGGGCTGGCTGCTGAAGTTCATTCATTCATTCATTCATTCATTCATCAATTTATTTATCACCCATGCAGGCACAGAACTAGACATAGTTTTGCCCTTAAGGAGACCAAAGATCAGCAGGGTAGAGACCTATGGCACTGACCTCCCCAGGCCAGGTGGAAGCCCCCTTGAGAGGCAAATATAAGAGGTCAGGGCATGGGACCCCCTTTAGGGCTGAGGTAGACCTGGAAGCCATTCCCGCCTACATGGGGGGCAACATTGGAAATACAGATGGGGTAAGAAGATGCAGGGAAAGAAAGCTACCCAGAGAAGGCATCCAGCTTGGCGAAGACTTGGCAGTGGCAGGAAAAGCTGGAAATATTTTAGGGTTGCTACAGCTGGTTAAAGTGATGGGATCAATTGGGGTCAAGGAGACAAAAACTGGGGTGGGGCCTGACCTTGAAGGGTCCTTTGGCTACCTTTGAAGGCGTAGCACTCTAGTTCCGAATTTGTACATTTTACAGGCTTCTGGAGAAACGGAGAGTTGGCTCCTTTCTCAGCAAACAGACGGGGTTTAATTGCTGTTACTGTCAGTGTAGTTGCAAATATCATATAAAAAGGGCTTTTTGGCTAATTGTTTTTAGAATAAAAATTCAAGAACTATGTATAGATATCATGCATCCAGGGTTCTTTAAAGATCAAACTGTTTATATTACCCTTAAGCACAGTCTTTAACATGAGGTGCTGGGAATCTGTGAGTGCAGGGGACACACAACGACCCTCCAGGGCTTAGGAAGCTGGAGCAAGATGACAGTGGTGACTTTCTTCCTCGAGGAGGAGGGGGAAGCCAGTGCTCTTTGCTTGGCTGGGGGCCCAGAAGAATGGACGGCTAAGCTGGGTATTTCACAGTCACCATGAGCCTAAAGCGCTCCCCACCCCAGGGACACAGGCAGAAGCAGAGTAGCGTGGGTGGCTGGGGAAGGGTGAGCAGTGAGCCGTGTTGTCCCTCGGAAGTGGAAGTGGGGACAGGAGGCAGCATCACAGGTAGCCTCCGTGCTGCCTGGCTGGCCTCCTCCCTGCCCCTCCCCTCCACTTGCTTTTCCCACCCTGAAATGGTACAGAGAGGATTTCTGAGCTGCACAAATAAAGCAAATTCATATCTATTCATTGCCATCCTGTCCTCATGTTCAAGCCTCTCAAATTTTAATTTGGGAGCTTTTAGAAAGGCAAATTTATTTGTGACACCATCCAAATTCTATTTTATTGGAATTCTATTCTCAAAGGATGCAGTTGACTCCTGAGAAAGCTGTGGGCTTCTCCTTTTGATATTTTCCCAAATGCTGTGAGTGTGTGTGTGTGTGTGTGTGTGTGTGTGTGTGTGTGTTCGTGTGTGCATGCACAAGCATGCACATTCATTTTTGGGATTTCTACATATCTTATGTACAAACACATACTGCATATTCACAAAGCAGCCATAGAAGTGTGTATATATTCATCCCATGTATGTGTAATGCAGTGCAGGCTCCTATAAGCCAATATTTAAGTTATCATATTTAATTTATTCAACAAACATTTAATAAGCACTTACTATTCATTAAATACCATCCTGGGACCTGATGATAAAGTAATGAGTACATTTTGGACAAAGCCCTTGCTTTTTGGGAACTGATATTTAAATCCACTGGCTTCTTAATAAAAGGCTTCCAACAAATGTGAGGAAATCTGTATGGAAAGTCCGGTGCACTGGTTGGATGTGTCACAGACCAGCGAGAGGCAACAATGACAAGTAAGGGTGACATTAGGTTCCTTGCTGTAGGTCACCTCGCAGAGCTATGGGACCTGGCCCTGGTAGGACAGTTCTGAGTCCTAAGGTAGGGATAAGAAGGCTGGGGCAGGGATTGTTGGATCCCTCCTCAGTGACATTTTTCGCTCTTACCATCTGTTCTTGGTTATACCTTATCCATGCTGCCCAGTGCTTTTCAATGGCTTCCTCCTTCACGAAGCCTTCCCGGCTCATCCCAGGCAAAACCAAAGTTTTTCCCTTGTGAGCTCATCCTACCATGTGGGTGATTCATCCGGCACTTAACTCGGCTTGTTGTGCTTTGTTAGGGATCATCTTTTGTTCTCAATTATGTTGCTCTTTCGAAGAACACATAAAGAGTTTCTACAGACGCAATGAGGACGGAGCCTGCCTCTGCCCGCATGGGGTTCTCGGCAAAGCACATCTTAACTTCAAGTGACAGGTGGGTGACAGAAGTGTATTCAGGGTGCCCTGGGGAGGCTGCTGGTGGGGTGAGGCCCAGGTGACACTTCGATGCTCCCAAAAGAAACCACAGCCTCTTTGGGGCGGGGACCGTACCTAATTCTCTCTAATCTCCTATAGCTGTGATCATCATATTTTCTTGACCTGCAATTTAATTTTTTAGATAGCATTTCACAATCTGATGATAAAAATGCATATTATAGAAAATTAAAAAAAAATTAGCTAAGCCCAAACAAAAGCATAAAAATCACTCATAATCCCATTGCGACTACCCAGATTTAATTACTAGAACATTTTGGTACATATGCTCTCCCCTAATCTTTTTCCCCTGCATATTTTCCCATGCACCAAAACTGGGTTATTCTCTATTTATTTTTAATTTGCTTTTTATGTAACAAAGGCATAAATATTGTATGGATGTCCTTTTTATATTTACCTTCATTCACTTTAATGGCCAAAATTATTCCATTTGCCATTACTTAGTTGCTTAGGTCAGTTTTGACTGCTAACTTTTTTTACGTTGTCCATTATAAACTACACAGTGACACACAGCATTGTGGGTAAAATGGTGCTGACAGTCTTTATACTTTCCTGAGTAATACAGCACCTGGTAGGTCCTGCCTGAATTTGGTATATACCATTTCTTCCTATAAATTTAGTATAAATTTCTAGAAGGAGATTGTTGGACTGAAGACGAAATACATTTTAAAGACATTGACATTTGATATTTGCAGCCAAATAACCCTGCAAAAGAGCTCTCAACAATTTCTACCAGCACTATATGAGAAGACACTGAATGTTATTTTATTTTTTTCAAACAAAACCAAACTCAATTTGTTGGTCATCATTGGTGTAGGGAGAGATAGATGGTTGCCTGCATCTGTTTGCATTTCTGACTACTGACTACTAGCATTGTTTTTTTTTTTTTCCTTCTGGCTTTTTTTGGGTACTGGGGATTGAATCCGGGGAGTACTCCGCTACAACTCCAGCTCTTTTTGTTTTTATTTTCTCACTGAGGGTCTTGCTAAGTTGTCCAGGCTGCTGTTGAACTTGTGGTTGTCTTGTCTCAGCCAGAATAGCTAGGATTACCACCACACTTGTTCAGTTTTCATGTTGTATTTATCTTTAAAGAATTCCTTAGACTAGGGTTGTAGCTTGGTGTTAAAGTGCTTGCCTAACCTTCACAACGCCCTGAGTTTGAACCCTAGAAGTAAAAAAGTCCTATTTATGTCTTTTTGATCATTTAACGTTTTTTTCTATTGATTAAGAAATTGATTAGTAGCAGTTAACATTTATCGAGTGCCTACTATTTGCCAGGTGCTGCCCTCAGTACTCCATGTGTTGCTTAGTTTCCTTTCCTACTTTCAAGAATCCCATGAGGTATACACAATTGTTAGCTTACTGATTCATAAGTGCTTGTATGTCAGGGACAGTGTGTTACATTTTTTCAGTGTGTTCACTGCTTTTTAATTTTATCTTTGGGTGCTCTTATTTACAGAAGTTTGAAGGTTTCATGGGGGTCGATTCATCATTTATTTTACTTCTGCCTTTGTATCTATGCATAAAATAATCTCTTCTTATATGGAGATATGAGAAATGTTCATGTATTTTTAATTCTTTAATGGCTTAATTTCAACATTTAACATTAAAAATTAACATTTAATTATGTAACCTACTTAGAATTTATTTTACAGTAAGAGAAAGAGTGTCAACATTATTTTTCACCCCAAATATATAGCCAATCATTCCCAAGCCGCTTGTGGGATAATCAATCCCTTGTTTTGATTTTTCTTTTTTTGTCTTTTTGAGACAGGGTCTTGCTTTGCAGTTCAGGCTGGCCTTGAGGTCACTTTGTAGCCCAGGCTGGCCTCAAACTCATGACGATCCTCTTGCCTCAGCCTTCCAAGTGCTGGGATTACAGGTGTGTGCCACCAGGCCTGGCAATTCCTTATTTTGAAATGGACCCTTTATCATCCTTGAGTATTTTAATCTGCTTCAGATCTTTCTTTTATGTGTTGATATATCTATGTGTTCTTCACCAATATCATGCTTTTAAATTATTGTAGTATCATAACGTGTATTAATATCTAGAAGTAGAACTGTTCTGTCTGATCCATTCCCCTTATTAATCTTCTTTTACAAAATTTTCTTGAATGTTCTTTGTGTGATTTTCCCCCTCTAAGGTAGAATCATCCTAAGTTTCAATAAAAATCATTTTATCCAATTCCAGTAAAAATCCCTTTTATTGGATACAAATTAATTTGATGTATCGTTGTATGATATGTCTATTTATTCAATATTATCTATCCCTTATTGGTGCAAAATATAAATGAATTTACCATATTTTCTGAGCCAAAAATCAACACACATTGATAAGACTGTGTGTGTGTGGTAAGTATCATGGACATTTTAGGAGCTATTTGAATGCTGAAATGTGGGAATTTCAGACCATTTCTAAGGTCAAGAGGACAATGAAATGAAAATGTTTAAAGTGGAAACAGCATTGGACAAAATGCCAAAGATATAATCTCCAAGCCCACAGTGCCCAATACACTGCCCTGAAGGCATGGTGAAGTTAGTACTGGTGGATGGCTTCACACTGTTAAGAGTCTGATGCTGGCAAATGCAAAGAAAGATTAAAAGCGGTAACTCAGAGCCTGGGGCTGTCACTCAGTGGCAGAACTTGCCTAGCATGTGCAAAGCCCTGGGTTCCATCCCCAGCACTGTCAAATCAAAACCAAAACCAAACAAAGAAACAGTAAAAGTTGGTGTGAATATCAGCCTCTTTAGCATATAGATTCACCTGGTTCCCCGGGCAGTTCTCAAATGGTATACTTGTCTGTGTGTGCGTGCGCGCATGCGTGCATGATAGACAGGGAGTTTCCCCAGTTTTGAGTTCTTTGAGGATGGGAAATTTAACCCCAGCCTTCCACGGCACCCCCGCCCCCAATTCCCAGCAGAGAGCTGAGTTGAACGGATCATCTCTTGCTCTTCTACCCATCAGTGGTGTGGCCCACAGCAAGCAGATGGGGAGGTTCCCTCCAGGAGCTCTCTGTGCCTGCTCTGGGGAGAGGACATGCTAGCCACAGTAGCCCTGTTGCCTTAAGGGACATTCTTGCCACAGGCAAAAGAACATCTCTGACAGAGAATGTGAGCACCTCAGATGGGTAAAACCCCCTAAGAGCCTAAATGACCCTGCACCCAACTCCTCAGCTTACCTGGGAGGACACAGGCCAGCGAGATGAATACTTTGACTCAGAGTCAGTGAACTCATGGTAGATGAATTTGGTGTAACTCTGAAGGTTACGGGGTGGCTGTTAAGCAGTTTGGAAATTGGGGAAAAGGAGAGTGAATGGAGAGGCTGCTGCAGGAAGGGGGTGGCAAGACAGGAGGTTTGGAGGTAGGGGTAAGAGGGTGCTAGTGGGCAGTGGTGGTGGTCAGGTGGTGGAGGGTGTGAGATCACTGAAGGAGGCCGCAGGGCTGTGCGGTCAGGACTAGGGTAAGGACCTTGCTGTTGCTGGTGGGAGGGATGACACAGCGCACTGTGGCTGTGTGAAAGAGATGCGGATGTGAAAGGCGCGGGGAGCAGAGTGACTGAGCTGGCTGGGCGGTGACCAGGAAGAGCTGACGCTAAGAATGACCGTGGTGTTCTGGTACAGGGCCGGATCCCTGCCAGTGCAGGAGGGAGGAGAGCTGAGCCTTCCCGAGGGTGGACTAGGAAACGAGAGCGTGGAATCAGGTGCTGAGTCGTGCTGTGCAGACCCAGTGCTAAGTGGAAGGCCAGTGAAGGGACAGGTCTGGGAGTTTGAGTGCAATTAAAAAAAAAAAAAAGTACAGCATCCAGAGAGAAAGGGTGCGGGGTGTAATAACCACATGTTTTATTTTCTCTATTTTATGATGCTTTGACAACCTGGAGCCTCGCTCCCTTGGGAGAGAGATGCCTTCCAGAGCTGGCTGATTCCTAGAGACACAAGCTGTGTGCCAGAGTAGACGCTGAAGCTGCCTGAGAGCCGTTTCCCAAGTGCCCCTCTCCTAACTCTCATGCACTGAGCTCATGTTCCTGCTGCTCTAAGCCACTCCCGGGACAGGTCAGACAGCTGGCAACCATCCCTATAGCCCAGAGCCCATGGACACGATGCCAACTGGCACCCTAAGCTTGCTCAGACTTGCTTACAGTGCCTTGTGTTTCCTTCCTGCAGAAACCACAGTAAAGGCTGGGGGCCGAGAACTCAGCTCACTCTTCTGCTTCCTGACCCAACTTGGGGCTTCCCCCTGAGGCCTTGCACGGCAGGTGTAGCACGGCACTCCTCCTCCTCCTGGAACTTCTTTCAAAGGCATGGACCTCTCCATGTCATTACTCAGATGCAAACCCAGGAACCACGGTAGGAAGGAACCATGCTAGGAAGCAGAGCAGACATCACATTGAGGGCACAGCTGGGCATGGTGGTGCACACTTGTTATCCCAGCACTTGGGAGGCTGAGGCAGGAGGATCACGGCAAGTTCAAGGACAGCCTGGGATACATAGTTGAGTTAAAGGCCAGCCTGAACTACATAGTGAAAACTTGTCTCAAAAAAACCCAACCCCTCCCAAAAAACCAAGCCCCTTTCTCCCCCCGCAAAACCCAAACAACCAACCAAACAAACAAACACTAGGGGCTTTTGGTAAAGAGGAAGGAGCTGACCATGTAGGGAGACAAGCTTGGGTGTGGTTCCTCTCTTTCTTTTGACTCCCCTACATTGCTCAAGGGCCTCCTGCCCTGCTCTCCTCCAAGTCCAACCATCACCCCCAAATCGCTCAAGTCAGTCTATGACCCCCGACCCCATCCCTGTAAATGACCCTTTCAGCCTATGAAGGAAATTTAGACACCTCTAAAACCAATAGGGGAAATAATTTGGGAGCTGGGGATGGGTAGATTAGAAAACTTTCCTGGAATCTCTTAAACCATGGTTTTCAGCAGGGGCCAGCTAAGGCTCCCAAAATACCAGTTTTGATTTTGGAAGAGAGAGATGGAAGATGGGAGCGGAGCAGCCAAGGCAAACTTTCTCCTCCTGACAGTGCGCCTGGACAGATGCTTCCTGTGCCCGAGCGTTCCCGGAGACTCAGCTTATCATGCAGGGACCACTCTGGGCCCACCAGCCATGTGCTGGATGGTGGCTTCTCTCACTCAGCAAGGTTGGGGCAGGGAGCAGAAACAGCAGTGTGATTACAGCTGAGGGGTGCCACTGGTTAGTTTGCATGACCTTGGGTCTCAGGGTCTTCTTCCGACAAATGCAGGGCAGGACAAGGCAAATCTCCCAGCTCTGGGGTTCTAGACAACTCTGAAGCAGGGAAGAGGCCGCCTCTGTGCTGGCAGCCCTGTCCCAGCTGCAGGCATCTGTGGGACCCTTTACTCTTATTGGCAAGGGAATATAAAGTCCCCCTCACAAAACCCTCCCAGATACTTAGACTCTGGGCAGGATGGCTTCAGTCTATCTCCCTGTGGAAACCAGCCCTTAGACTGCAAGGGACACAGGACAGAAAGGTCCTGGGATGACAGGCACTTTTATCCCCTGGAGTGAGAGCGGGCCAGAGCAGAGTGTCCTGCCCAAGGAGGGGCTGCGGAGGGCAGCAGATGAACTTCTTGGAGCCGCCTGCAGAGCCCTGGATCCTCGGGAGGGTGCTGATTTTGTATTTATCCTTCATAACCTAGGAACCAGTCTGGAAGTTGGCTGCTTTTGCTTTCAGAGACAAATACCTCTTTCTTGCCATTCTCCTTCCTGCCCATCCCAATCCTACCCACCCACAGCCCATGTTCCAAGCCTGTTCTGTGCCCTTCTTGCCCACCGTGGGCAGGCTTCCCATCCTGACCTTCCTCTATGCCCCCCAAGACCTAGCAGAACACAGAACTCATGGCAGGTGCTGAGTGGAAATCTGCTGACTATAAAATCACACTGCAGAAAGATTAACCCTGTGCCTAGGATCAGAGCAAGCTTCTCAGACCAGAAAGGAGACAGGTCATGGGCAGGGGACAATTGAGGGACACACTTCACATCGATATGCGTGATCTTGTTGGTCTCACTGATCATGATCTCATGCATGAGTCTCACATTAGTCCAGTGAGGTACATGGTGTCTTTGCTTTTGGTAGACTGGGGATCATAAAGGGTCATAATTGGTCAGATCCACCTGGTATCAGTGTTCTGCTTCTGTGGTACTGCCCTGCCTTCCGGGGCAATGAGGACCCTGCTGCCTGACTGCCTGGATATTCCAGGAGAAACCTGCTCCTGATGTGCAGCAGACAAGAGGACACCACTGGGGAGTGGGGACAGTGCAGGGAGGAAGAGTTGTGGGTTGCTGTGAGGCCCTGCAACCTAGAGACCAGTTCCAAGGAGATAGTTCTTTTGGGTAGGTGTTGGAGGGATGCACAGTTCTTAGGGCAAAGACAGAACCCGAGCTCACCTCCTGCAAAACAGTTTTGCAGAAGCACATGTAGATAGGAATACACACACACACACACACACACACACACACACACACACACTCACACACACACACTCAAACACACACACACACACACACACACACACACACACACAATGCCTCCACATCCAGAGCCACGGCAACATGGTTCCCAGCCACCCTGGCTCTCCCCGCACCAGCCCCGCTCTCCCTCCTACCCTATATGTGCAATCTTGTGAAAACTCCACCACTCTTAAGGTTAATAAGGCTCATTTGCTTAAGATAGCACCTGTTTCTATGGTGACTCCTGCCACCCAGAATCTGTTCATCAACGGAGACAAGAAAACAGTGACTTCCACCCTCTTTGAAAGGAAAAAAGCCAGTTCTTAGCCAAAGGCTTGACAGGCCAGCAGCCCAAGGAGCTTTGGATGTCTGTCCTTGCCCCTGAGCTAAGTCCCCACTCCCTGGCTCCCCCTACACCCAGCAGAGTCTGCAGATTCCTCCTGCGTGTGCTGGGCGGCTCCCTCCTCACCACCCCTGGGTGCCACAGAGCTCACTGTGTGTGGGAGGATGTACTTTCCTGGCACCCCAGGCCACCAGACATTTGCCCCTCAGCCTCTGATTGCACCCCAGTTCCACTGGGCTCTTTCCGGGCAGAGGATGGCAGGAGAGCCCAGGATGACCCGCCTTTCTCCCAGCCTCACTGCCTCGTACTAAGCCTGCCTGTCACCCTGGCCACCTGGGTTCCTGCAGCTGTCCCTCACACGCCTCTTACCAGGGAGCTTGTCCCCCCATGTCTGCAGGAGGCTGCTGGCTCACTCCCCGCCTTTTTGAGATAGGGCTTCACTATGCACTACAGGCTGGCCTTGAACTCACTTTGTAGCTCAGGCTGGCCTCAAATTCACATTGTTCTCCTGCCTCAGCCTCCCGAGTGCTGGGATTACAGGTGTGCCCAGCCTACTGGCTCACTCTTGCTCCTAAAACCTGAGCTGTTTGCACCTCACCCCTGCTCACTGGCCCACTTTGGCCTTCTGTGGTCTGCAGTTGTGGTTTGCAAAGACCAACCTGCTACAGGTCCCAACTGTGGGTCACAAATCACTAGGGAAGTAGGTTCCCAGGCAGGTGTGACTAATAATAAAACACTAGTGAGTGCTGTACCCTTTTAAATAAACGAAGGCAGCTTCCACATTCTCCCTCTAATAATCTCTCTCTCACTGGTGTTCTGAAACGCTTTGCTGATGCAGGGAGAGCAGTGCGCAGGGAATTGCATGGAATTTGGAGCTCATTTTATGTGTTCTGAGGCCCAGGGGAGCTGGTTGTGCTTATGAACAACATTCTGGCAGAGGAAAAGGTTGAGGGATGCTAAGTGGAGGATCAGCTATGGAATCACAAACTGCTGGAGCTCAGCACCATCCCCTAAATCTACTTAGCTGTCTCCGTTCTCAGGGGAGACGGCAGAGATCCACCCAGGAGCAGAGACTGAAGCAGCCACCCAGCTGGCAAGGGGCCTAGGGGATGAGTCTTTGGGATCCTCGTCCCAAACTGGTTCTGAAGCATCACCAGCCCCCACCTAGACAGAGCTGGCTCCTCGTGGCCTCTGTGGCACTGCCAACGCTGGCTTCCCTGCCTCTCAGGAGGGTGCTTGGCTCAGGCTCATTTATAAAGTCTCAGCATCTGAGAGCCAATCTGGCTCAGTCTCTGGCCCCGCCCCTGGCAGACAGTTTCTCCTTGGACATCGCCAGAGACAATTCCCTTGGTCTAAGAGGCAGCAATAAATACTACATCCTTACTGCAAAGCCAGGCTCCTGTCTCCGCCTCTCCTGGGAATTCTAGCCTCATTTCCATCTCCTACCTGGAGATCTGAACAGCATCTCAGCATGAGCAGGTCTACAGAACTTCAGGTGGCCCCTGCCTGCCACACTGCCCACACTCCAACACCTCTCAAGTCAATGGCACCTAGATTGAAAGCCACCCTGAGACCATCCTTCCTTTCTCCACTCTAATCCATCCACAGGTCCTGCTGGTTTCTAACCTCATGAAAGATTCCAAAGCTGTCCCCTCCATATCCTCTCTTACCTTGACACAGGTCACCCTCACCCCTCTTTAAAGAACAACAGTGTTCTCTTCTGGTTGCCTACTGTACCCGTATAGCAGCCCGATCTGCTTAAAACCGCAGGGGAGTGTTAGCTCCAGGCTCAAGTCCTCCAACAGCCTGTGCACTGATCCTGCTCAGACCTGGATGAAGGCCCCACATCAATGGTTCTCAACCTAGGTGTACCATATGCCCTTTCGTTTTATCATGGTGAGGACGCCTTATATGAGGTGTACCCTCAACACGTTTGAGTGTGCAATGCAGTGTTAGGAGCTAGAGTGACAGTGGATCTATGCTAGACAGTGGGTCTCTAGGATTTAATCAGTGTGTACACCTGGGACTTCAGAGCTATCGAAGAGCAGCACCCTGCTTCTCCCTCCCATCGCCCCCCGTGCTTTCTGTACACTCCACCTGGACTGCCGGGCTCCAGCCACATAGTCTGCTTCTCATTCGGGACATGTCTGGCTCCCCCTGCTCAGACGCCTTCTAGCTTGGTCTCCTGGTGAGCTTTATTCTGCTCACAGAGCAGAGCCTCCCCCCCTTTGCTGTCCTTCTCATCTCCACGGTTCTCAGTCTTAACACTCCTCACTCTGTACCTCAGTCACTGATTTTCTTCCTCACCAGGCAGGAGCTCCTTAATGGAAGGCATCTGACTGTGCAAGCTTTTGGTTTGCAATGTCTGAATGAAACCTACAGCCCAAGATGTGCTGAGCACACACAGAAGGAAAGAAGGAAGGAAGGAAGGAAGGAAGGAAGGAACGCACGAACGAACGAACGAACGAACAGAGGTGGTCTCACAAATACAGATAAAAGTGAGCTATCATTCTTCAATGAGCCAAAGCCTCCATTCTACTGATGTGGCCTAAGATTGTATTAACTGTCTTAACTCCTGCCTTACAGTTTGACATTCTATTATTAGCTTAAACTCTGGAATTAAATTAGCTTAAGAATTAACAAAAACTCTTCTTAGTCTTCTCCCTTCATGAACCTCTGACATGCCAGATCTTCCCCATTCTCTAGGCATGCAATGGGCTTGGAACCTAAATATAGAACTTCAGATTAATCCCTATTAAAGTTGATATTTGTAACGCAACCCTATCCTTGTGACTTACAAAGTGAATGGTTTCATTATATTAGTTGTTCTTTGAAACTTTTGTGTGACCCTACAGACCTAGTGGGCATTATCCATCGAAATGTCAAACAAGGTGTGAGTCAGGTCAGGATCTTGAGGCACATCACCAGCAACCAACCTTAAGATGGAAACTAATTCATTTGTCACTACTTTTCTGAATGGATTGGTTGGCAAGCCACAACGAACCTCACACAACAGTCTCCCCG
This sequence comes from Dinomys branickii, assembly GCA_004027595.1. Classification (NCBI taxonomy): domain Eukaryota; kingdom Metazoa; phylum Chordata; class Mammalia; order Rodentia; family Dinomyidae; genus Dinomys; species Dinomys branickii. Next base: position 24,758 of record PVLD010008608.1, read on the forward strand.
ACTCGCAGCTTCCCATGATGTAGGTGGTCTACTGCCTTCTTTTCTGAGTGTTCCTCAGTCCAGAGGGTCAGTGCATGTGCCAAAAAAGAAAGGGGTCACCAGTGACTCGTTTTTGGTCAGCCTCTCCAGACTCCTGATGTTCCCTGTTTTTGGTTGTCTCAGACAATCCGCTTATGAAACTGTTTTCAATTTTGTTGAGGATATGACACTCAAGAGCTAAAATCTGGGAACCCATGTTTTCCTTTTCCATTTCTACAAGTGATTTCATGATCACAAATCTAAGCTCTTTCTGGACCCTGAATGTGTGGTTCTCCTGGAGACCATGACCCTTTTAAGACAACTGCGCGTTTGCACAGAGGGCTTTTAGAAGAAGGGGCAGAGCAAGTAAAGGTCCAGAGAGGCTGCAACAGCAGAGAAATTGGAGATGTCACAAGCAGATTGGCAGGAAACTGTGGGACCTGGGCAAGAGGGAGGCAGGGGTCAGGGCTGCGAAGGCCTTGAGTAACGTGCTGGGAAGACACAACTCTGTGCTGCATGACTGGGGAGTTGCTCAGGGCTTCACACAGAGAAGAAATATGATCACATTTAGATTTTAGAAAGATCATCCTCTGCAGTCTACTTTCGAGGGGGCAAAATTATAGGAGAGGAATCAGCTAGCGACTTTCGCACTAACAGTGCAAATCAGTAATGAGGGCCTCAGCGCACTCAGCCGCCTTAGCTTTTAAATCTATGTTCATGATTCTTTTCTCTATCCTGTCAAACACTGAGCATCTAGTTATGCTGTTCCCTCCCTGAAGTTCACTCTCATATCCTTCGACCTTTTGGGGCTTGCTCATAATTCAAGGTCAATTTGTCTCAATTTCTATCTCTATCATGAGGTCATCACAGAGTGATGCCACCTCTACTTGTCCACTTGCACACCCAATCTCTAGTTGTTTATCTATCGATCCACTCCCTTATCCCTTGATACATCAGATACATTGATCCATTAATTCATCCATGTGTCCACTCACTCATCCATCAATTGATTCATTGATCAATCTGACCATCCATCCATCCATCCACCCATCCATCCACCCATCTACTCATTTACTCATAGTCCACCAATCCACCTATTTACCTGTCTACCTACATATCCACTCATTCATCCATCTATCCATTGTATCCATTGATCCACCCACTGATCCATCCACCTACCCACTGTCCATCCAACCATGTCCACATTCACCCATGCATGCATCCATCCCCTCATCTATACATCTACCCATTCATCCATCTATTCATCCTTCCATCCTTCCCTTCATTCTTTTATCCCTTCATTCCTTCGTGCCATCTATCATTAATAGAGGGCCTTTCATATTCTGGGTATTGTGCTAAGTGCTGAGGATATAACAACAAGAAGATACATTTTGCTCTTGAGAAATTTATGGTCTAACTGGGGACTCAACTAGTAATGGTCTCCTGTGATGAGAGTGCTAGGTGAGGTTTGACTGTTGCAGTAGGTGCACAGATTGGACTGAATTAACCTGTGGACATCAGAGCAAGGCTTTCAGTGGAGCTGATATCCAAGGTGAGCCTTAAAAGGGAAGAGGGTGTCCTATCAGGAAAAAGAGTGTGCTCTCAGCTCTCACTGCTCTTTGGGAGTAAAAGGCCCGCAGGAGTTGACACCAAATCACTGACTATTAGTCTCTAGTTATTCACTACATGTTGATCTTATCTTTCCAACTGGGCATCAGAAAGATGACACTTAACCTTCCTAACACGTATTCATCACATTCTTATTTTTATTTAACGTTATTGCTTTAAATAGCCACGGTGCTGAGCACTATGCAGGTTACACAGTTGGTCCTACCACTTCCCTCTTCAATCCCATGCTTTCTGGTGACTTTTCTCCCTCAAAGTCTTACAAGCAATAACCACATGGGTAGGTAGCTCATTCTCCTGGCCAGGCCCTGTCCTACCTCTTGGGAGGGAACATATGCTCCTGACTATCAAAAACTTAATCTCTGCAGGTAACTGTAGAAGTGATAAGGTGACAGAAGATGGAAAGAAAATGAGCACATAAACTGCACAGTGCCAGGTGCTAGGTTCAGGTGTTTTACAAATCTCATCTCAACATTCCTGCAAGATGACATTGGTCTGCCCTCACACAAGAGAGGGAACAGACTCATGGACATGACTACTTTGCTCACGGTATGTTGGGAAATCGATCTCTTGCGTCCAGGCTTCACTTGAAAGCCCAGGTTGGAGCTACTCTGTGGCTGAGGTGGTATGACTTAGGGCAGAGGGGCAACTGAGCTTGGACTGCATTACCCCTGTTGGCACCAACACCTCTGAGCTCCCCCAGCTGGTCCTGGAGCAAGTTCTCATGCCAGCCACACCTCGGGAGTGGGTGCACAATACATAAAGCAGATGTGGCTCAGGTGTCATAAACTTGGTCACCAGTGTGTTGGCACTGAGGTAAGCTTTACTCTTAGAAGTACAGTGGGGCTTGGTGGAAGACTCTGTCCTCAGAAAGGATTAATTTGAATCTATTCCTTTGAGAGCAAGTTGTTTTTTATAAAAAGAGCAAGCCTGGACCCTGAATCTGTCTGGCTTCCTGTCTCACCCTGTGACCTCTTTTACACATGGTTCCACCATTGTGATGTCCCTTGCCACGACGCCTTCACCTGATGCCAAACAGATGAAGCTGCCTATTCTTGGGCTTCCAGTCTCTAAAACTGTGATCTAAATCAAACTTTTCTTTATAAAGTACCCAGCCCCAGGCATTTTGTTGTAGCAATGGAAAGTGGACTAATACAAGCCATATGGCATTTTGAGTATGTGTAGGTTTTGGGTTCAAATCTTAGACATGTTGCAGATCCACTTTGAGGCTTCAATTTTCTTATCTCTATTACTCTTTCCTTCAGGCTTTTATGAACAATAAATAAGATATTAATATAAAATGTAGTGTTTTGTGCCTCACACCAAGTATGTAAATGACTTTTTCTTTCCTTTTTTTTTTTGGCAGTAGCAGGGATCAAACTCAGGACCTTGCACTCGGCAGGCAGGCACTTATTCCACTGAGCTATATCCCCAGCCCCAAGTATGTATGTGTTTACTCTTATTTTCTCCCTTGTCTCCTTTCCCTCCCCATTCTTATTCTTTATGATAGGCTGTATTGATTTTCTACTTGATTGGCTTCATTCAGAGGTGCCTAGGAGATTAGTACACTTCTGGGTGTGGCTGGGTGGGACGGGGGTAGGACCTTGGAGACTATGTGTGGTCCCTGGTACCTATTGTGATTTATGTATTAGTTACCTAGATTAAGCTCTAAGAAGAGTATCTCTGGGCAGGAGAGGAGCATGAGCAGGTGGGCATATCTTATAGGTTACTGGCACCTGCTGCCTATGCAGGGGAAAGGTCCCTCAGTCACACAAGGGTGACAAAGAGGTGGCTCCTTCAAGGAACACATGCTCAGTTCTTAGGCAGTTCAAATTCTTGGAAACTACTTCCTGATAAGGTGCCAAACCTTGCTACCTGTCAGACTTCACCCACGGGTCTTGTGGTGCCCAGCAGAGGTGGCAGCTCTTGTCACCTCCTGGGGAAGTTTCCAGAAATCTTGAAAGACAGTTGGTTCTGCCAAGTCCTGTGATGGCTCTGGGCTGCTGATCTTCCCTCCCTCTTTCTGCTGTGGTTTCTACAGAGACGCAGTGTCCTGGCCATCTTCCTCAGACTGGCCACCAACCCTTGAAATGGTGTGACCAGAACAGATAACATTGGCCAAAGAGATAGAACTTTCCTGAGCCCAAGGGAGAAGGACTGCTTCTGATTCTGTCATAGACCGGCCCGAGGCCAACTCTGTTGCTTCCTCAGAAATTTTGCCAAGGGTTGGTTTCGGAGGCCCAGAGGATGGTGACAAGCCCAGGTTCCTTGTGTGAGGATGGCAGAGGACTGGGGCTGTTGGTTTCATTCGTACCCGTTTTACAGGGTGTCAGCCCTCCCTGTCAGAGCTGAGGTCAGGGGTGAGCAGGATTGCACTGTGGTATGCAGAGTGTGTGTGTGTGTGTGTGTGTGTGTGTGTGTGTGTGTGTGAGAAAGAGAGAGAGAGAGAGAGAGAATTTTTTTTGCCTGATCCAGGAATTCTCCTGGATGGCAGAATTGGTTTCCATAACGACTTTCTGATATAAACATATTTGATAAAAATAAGTTAACAGTGGAGCTGCGCTGGAGCACAGATTCTCAGAGTGGAGAAGGGGAGAGAGAGAGAGAAAGAAAGAGAGAAAGAGAGAGAGAGAGGGCTCAAAGAACAGCATTTTGTATTTCTCCCCTCCCGGGCAGCCTCTCCATATTTGCTTGCCTTTAACCCAAGGAGCTTTGTTTACCACATCCCTGTGCACACGGACTCCCTCTCTCCCTCTCTCTCTTGCTCTCTCTGTCCCCACACCCCCTCCTCCTTAGTTACCTGAAGCACTACAGTATGTATGGGATAATATGATAAATTCATTTCCAATTCACTGCATTATCCCTTGAATATTTTAATGACTCATTGAATGGAGTAAAAAAAGCCATTTCAAATGAACAATTATGCTGCATTAGTCTAAGGGCTGATTATATTTAAACACGGCTCACATGGATAACAGGACAGAGCGACCTCAGCATAGGAGAGCTAATTTGGCTCTTATCTCCAAATAATTTCCTACCGCAAATTACCATGAAAACCTAAAGGGCTTTAAAAACATTCATCAAAAGATAATATTCCACTTTGTAGCAACATTTTATTTAAATTCTTTTGAATGGGAGCGAAGGCATCTCTGGGGTAGGACAATGACAGTGGAGGAGGGACTGGGAGTGATAAGGAAGTGGCCGGGGTGCTGGGGCTTGTTGTGAAAATAAAAGTGGAATCTCTTCCATAGGAAGGGGCCCCAGCCTGGCCCCTGGGAAGCACGCAGGGACCTGGCCATCAGCCGCAGCCCAGCCCACACCTGGGGAGTCTGCTCTGGTCCCCAGGGTTACAAGGCCATTCTGGAAGCTGAACGACAATTCTGGTCCAACTCCTGTGTCCATCAAAGCCAGCTCAGGTCATGGCAGACCCCCCCACCCCAGGCTGGGCCTGAATCCACCTAAACTCTAAAGGCGAAGAGGTGAGCCCTGAGTGCCACAGTCCAAGGGAACTGTGAAATCTCAGCAGCCGCTGTGGTCCGATCTCAAAGTTGGGGGTGGTGGGACACAGAATCCCTAGTCAAGGCCCTGCTCTTCTGTGTCAGGAGCCTTCCTTCTGCTCATGGGACACTGGGGAAGCAGATGATACTGCTGTGCCCATTTGTAAAATGAAGAAATCAAGGCTCAGAGAGTCTCATCTGGAAGTGACAGAGCCTGGAAACGCCCCTGGTTCACCTGAGTCAAAATACCAGGCTCTTGCCCACAGTGTCCCAAGCCCCAACATGGTCACATACAGTCTGGTTTATGACCAGAGCCACCTCCACAGTGTGCCCAACAAACAATGCTCTTGATGACCACCGTGAGAACCTATGTGTTCTTGGGGAGTGTAAATCATGCCTTTTGTGTGGCACTGGGAATTGAGCCTAGGGCCTTTACACTGAACTACGTCCCCAGACAGAGTCTCGGTTCCTAAATTGCCTATGCTGAGCTCCGACTTATTCTCCCACCTCAGTCTCCCAGAGTGCTGGGATTTCCAGGGCTGTACCACTATGCCCAGCTGGTTGGGGTTCCTTCCTTCCTTCCTTCCTTCCTTCCTTCCTTCCTTCCTTCCTTCCTTCCTTTCCTTCCCTCCCTCCCTCCCTCCCTCCCTTCCTTCCTTCTCTTTCTCTCTCCCTCCTTCCCTTCCTTCCTTTTGGGATAGAGTCTTGCTATGTTGTACAAACTGGCCTTGAACTTAATACATACCTGAGAATGGCCTTGAACTTGGGTTGACCTTCCTGCCTCAGCCTCTCAGGTGCTGGGGCTTACAGGCATGGCACACCACATTCAGCATGTTTGTTACGTAAAACGGAACCTCCTCATGCAGGGCAGAGCATGTGTGGATAGCAGCACAGATATGCAGCAAAACTGAAAATGCAAGTCTCAATAAAGAAATGATTATCAACCCTGTGTCCTCGGTTTTCCCCTCTTCATCTCAGTTGGTGGCCCTGGCAAAGGCCATTTATCCTGCTGATCAGCACTGGCGGAGTTGTGGGTATAGTAAAAATCACATTGAATCATTATTTGTATGTACACATTTCCATTTCCACAGGAGCGGCTGCTCCATTGATTAGGAATGAGGGTACATGTGCTGCTTTCTTAGCGCCTCTCTCTAGGAAAGCTGGTCTTTGCATATGGAATTTCCTTGTTCCTTGCCTCTGTCCTGAAGAGGAAAGGTTTGTGTTTTACAGCTGAGAAGTCATGGACTCAGAAAGCTCAAGCATCTTTCCTGAGCTCAGTCAGCAGTGGGACCAGCCCATCAAACGCAAGTGTCTTGGCACACCTGACCATAGACCTAGAGAGCAGGGGGCCACAATCCTTGGCCTGTTTGTTGGGTTTTCCATTTATCTTATTCACTGAACACACTTAGAGATCTTTAAAAAAATAAAAAAACCCTCCAGTTATAGAAAAATTCAAACCTACAGAAAAGTAGACGGAATAATGACCCCTTAGAGGTCCTTTTAATTCAACCCAGAAATGGTTGCATTTACAGCTGCCAAAGGTTGAGGGCACCGAATGAAAAGGAAACGTAAACTTGCAGGTTCCTTTTCTTTTGTAAAACAAAAAATATATTCAGGGGCAAATTTTAGAATCATTGATGGTTTCTAGGAAGATTTTCTTTTTTGGAAGAAAAAAGGTACTCTTGTCTCCTTAATTGTTCTTCGTGTTCTTTGTCACTAGTCATGATATTCTTTGTGGAAAGTATTAATGCACCACCTTGCTGTGTTCAATATTCCCATTAACAATAAAAAGTCTAATGAAAATATCTGTATGAAAAGCCCCGAGCACTAATTTCAGAGACAAATAGGAGGGGGAGCCAATAAGTGCTTCTTCTGAAATGAATGATGCAAATTAATTGATATCTTAATTAGGCTTCAGCATGAAGATTATTATTCCGATTGAATCTGAACCGAAAAGCACCTTTAAGGAAATGCCGAGGACACAGCACTGCGGGAGAAAGATGCTTCCTGTCCGTGCTCTGACAGAAGCTCTTCTGCTCAATGGGAGAGCTCCAACGAGGGCCAAGAAGAATGTCTCTGTTTGCCCAGTGTGGCTGGATTTGGGGACTGATGCCGAGTCCTTCTCCTGAGCCCCTGGAAACCCAGAGGTTCAAGAAGCACTCGCCCCTGGCTTGCCTTGGGCCCTTATAGAACCTTGGAGCCCTGTGCCGAGCAGCACTGTCCTATATTTTGTTTGCACTGGGACCCTAGAGCTCTGGAGCTACTGGACTTGGAACAGTGACAATAATAGAACAGCAACTGTGTAGAGTTGACGGCGTGTTCTGGGTGTGGTTCTAGGCACTTGACTTAAAAGAATTTAGTTACGCTTCACTCCAGCAGTGTGAGGCAGAGACTATCAGTAAATCTACTGAGACACAGAGAGGTTGAGTGACTAGTCCAACACTGCACAGTTCATGATGGTGGAGCTGGGATTTGAGCCACACTGTTCAAGTATATTTACTGAATTAAATAAATAAAAAGATACTATGAATGCCCGGTCCCTACTGTTTGGCAGCTCCCTAACTCCTAGTTTTAAGTCTCCTGCAGGCATAGAGCCCTATCCTATAGTACCCAGACCTTGCGGGTCTCTTCTGGGAGGTGGAAGGAGGCTCCAGATCTTTCCTGATTTCCTAAGACCTTCATACGTGCTATCCTCTTTCAGCCTACACAGACTTTCCAAAAATATTCCCTTCTGAGGTGTTCCCATGGTCATGGCCTAGTCTACCACCCAACTAGACCTGACCCTAATATCAGCGCCAGCTTGGGTTTCACTGGGATTGTCTCTGTGGCCCCTGGGAATTGCAGGGCCATTGTCATTCTATGGCTGCAGTGACATTGCTGCATGCTTTACTTCTGAGGATGCCTGGGTAATGATGATTTGTGAGGTGTGGTTTTATGGGGTTCAAAGTGCTGACTAGATACTTTAATTACCACAACTTCCCTGGGGAGGGTCCCCCCCCAGGTCTCTGTCCACCAAGGGTGGGTGGAGATAGAGCCCTGGGAATGGGCTGGGGGTTTCCTAACTTATGGGAGGGTGCGTGGTGGCCCCTTCTACAGTGGAGCTGATGGGGGTGGTGCGGTGTGACTCCCACACCATGTAGCCCAGCCTAGGTGGTGGTTGGGAGCCGCACCACTACAGCCCACTAGTGTCCCCCAGCTATCAAATTGGTCGTGCTAGTGCCAAAGTGATGGTGAGTGGAGAGAATCTCTAAGGGGCTTTTCACCTGAAAATGGCTCCATAAATGGATGGCGTTGCTGACCGTGGAGGCATCCGGCATTGCCCTGCAGCCTTCCTGCCAGCCGCTGCATCTCCAGGATGCTTGCCCAACACAGCACCATGTTCTCTCCAGGCTGACTGAAGTGTGTGCTCTGCAGGGCAGGCAGGGTGCCCAGGAATCTGCATTCCACCGAGCTTGTTGGCCCAGCACTGTCCTGTTTGAGACCTTGTTATGGTGGCCTATGCCTGGGAGGCTGACACAGGAGGGTTATGGTAAGCTCCAGAACAGCCTGGGCTACACAGTGAGTTCAAGGCCAGCCTGAACTACATAGTGAGACTGTCTCAAAAAAAAACAAGGTGTGATTGTGGTATATTATGTCCAGTGACATGGGCAGTAACTAAGACTGACCCACTTGGCTACAGTGAGCATCAGTGCAGAGGAAATTTTCCTAGGTTTGATCTGAGCCCTATATTCCTTTGGCTGAGACCCAGGTCCTGAGATCTGAATGGCGGGGTATACACCATTTTTGTAGTTGGCAGAACTTGGGGGCAGGTAGGCAGGGCCGAGGGCCATAGTAAGAAGAACTGCTGCTTCCTGCTGGGCACCCTGACAGAGAGAGGGTGGAAAGACTACTGACAACTCGGCCTCCGCCCTCCAGAGTGGGAAGCCAAGGGCTGTACCTAGGCAGGAGGCCCTGGTTAAGCTCAACAGCTCAACAGTCTTGCCCAACAGCTGCCACTTGTCACCTGCCACCTGCCACCTGCCACCTGCTCTGCCTTGCAGCTGGGCTGCGGAGGTGCAGCTCATGATTGCATACAGAACAGGTGTGAGAGAGGTGTCCTGAGTGGGTACTGGAGTGAGGGGTGTGCGCAGAGTAGGGGCTGCAGGATTTGAAGAGAGGAGGCATCAGAGTCTCGAGGTCCCTTGACTTAGAACTATTCCATCCCCAGCTGCTCTTGCACACTGGCCTCAGAATTGCTGAAAGGACTGTCTTGCAGGAAGCCTTGCATGTGCAGGGAAGGCTGTGAATGTGACCTTTGAGAAACACTCCTCCCTTGAATCTTCCACGCTTGTGAGATTCACCCAGAAGACCACAATGGTCCAGCCAGGGAGGCTGACGTCTTGTGTGCTGGCCACTCCCCTCCCTGCCCCTTGGCATGACCTTCCCTGCTTCTGCCCTTTACATGGTTTCAAAGCCCCTCCCCAGAAGAGAGTACCCTGGGGGACAGGAGTCACAAGCTGACTTAGGTGCTGTCTAAAATGCTGCTGCTGGAGTCTCCCTAGAGTGACGCCATCCAGTCCCAACCAGTCTGCTGATAGGAGGGCTGTTCCTGAAGCTTCCTGGGAAGGGTCCTGGTCATGGGCCAAAGGTGGGTTGCCAGGGTAATGCCCCCCCCTACCCCCACATTGGTGTGACAGTCCCCACTAATTAGACGGATGTGCTTTCATCCACCCATATAGTTGGCAGGGAAGACATAGCCCTTTGGCCCCAGGGTTTTCTCCACATCTTCCAGAGCGTTCTCAATGGGCCATCTCATTGGAGCGTGGCTGGAACCACATGAAATAGGCAGCATCGTTTGCATATTATGGATAAAAGCAAAATTCTCAGGGAGTGCCGGAGATCAATGACGTAACCAACTGCGACCCAAACCAGATCCAAACTTAGTTTTTCTCATTCTGGGTTCCCACTGTCTTTAGGGTGGAGGCCTTTGTCTATTTGTTTCTTTGCAAAAGCCATCTGTGAGTTTGCTAGGCACAGATTCATGAATGTTACAGGCTCATGTGGGTTTCCCCAAAGTGCACTGTGAGGCACTCATGAACAAAAGATTCCATAGCTGAATGAGGTTGAGAAATAAATGTATATTGAATACAGCTTGTGCTCTGTTTCTGTGAGCACCTAACCCTTGGATACAGCCAATTACAGATTGAAGAACATATAAATTGTATTCGCACTGAACACATACAGACTTTTCCCCTTGTCATTATTCCCTAAACAATGCAGTATAATAACCTTTACATAGTACTGGGATTGATAATCCAGAGATGTGTCAGGTATCAGTGCAGTGATCCCTCACCTATCACAAGAGTTACGTTCCAGAGACCCCCACAAGAGGTGAAAATCAGCAAAGCAGCGGCATTATATTTATTTTATTATTTATGTATATTTTAAGGCTTTATAAATCCTTCCCACACTCCTATAAACCTTTCCCACTCTCTTATTAACCTTTCCCACAGTCTTATAAACACTTCATATGCTCTTAAACACTTTCTACACTCCTAAACCTACATAATTTTAACAATATGCAAAATTCTATATGGGTACTCAATGTGAAGCGGACAAGGAGAGATGCTGAATGTATGCACACAGAGAATAAACAGACCGATGCTATGGTCACTGAGCCAATCAGTGCCCAGGATACAGAACACAGTGCTGTGGTTGGTCGCCTTTCATTCCATCAGCCAATAGTGTGCTGTGTTCAATCTCACACTGGCAAACCTGCGCAAGCAGTAGTGGGGTACTGCGTTTCCACTGTGTACAGTACAGTACAGTACAGTATTCATCCGCTGATGCAATATATACTGTATTTTATTTTGATTTAATATTCTTTCAATATGTTTGAATTAACTCTATATTGTTTTACATTTTTTAGGCAAAAATAATTAAAATCATAAATATATAAATATCTACATACAGCAAAATCCTATGAGATAGCAAAAACTCTGCAATACAGGATTAGGTATATATATTTTTAAGAACCCGCAATACAGTGAAACCGCAGTAAGTGAACTGCGATAAAGCGAGTGATGACTGTAGCCCAGAGAGAATTTAAAGGATTTGGGAGGATATGTACAGGCGCTAAGCACATACTACATGATTTCATGCAGGGGACTTGAGCACTAGGAGGTTTTGGTATGCGAGGGGGCAGGCAGGGCGGTCCTGGAACCCACAGTGCCCTGACAACAGCCATGGATGTTTATAGTGCACGTTAGATAGTAAAACCTTGAAAGGCCATTGAGTGAGGAATGAGATCAATTCGGTTTAACCCAGAATCTCAGAAACTTGTCTGTAGTAGCTCTTCCCTCAACCTCAAGTGCCCCTTAACACTCTACCAGATTTGTGTTTCTCGGACCTGGTCTGGAAAGAGTGAGCTGGACACCTTCACAGCAATCAGGAAGCAAAGATGGGGGCAGCTATGTGTTTCTGCACAAAGGAAGGGAAATCAGCAAGCTCCACCAAGCTCCTCACCCCAGCTGATCCCCCATGGGACACCCTCCCTAGACAGTGCTAGTACCTGGATTCCACAGAGTCACACAGCTCCCCAACCTAGCTGTGTGCTGGTGCCAGCTGCTCCGCTTTCAAAACTTTTGAGAGCCAATTCTCAATTCATCGTGGCCTTGAAGTCCACCACGGGAGGAGTATCTGTGCCCACAAACCAGCAAATACTAAGCACTGGGGCTCTCTCTTGCTCTCCTCCTGAGAGCTGGGTTACCAGTGCACCCACTACTAGTCCTTGGACATTTTTTAAAGTTGTTAGGTTTCACTTTGGAGGAGCAGTGACAGCTGAGAGCCGGGGACCGTCTGACACAGAAGTCCTTGCTCCCCCGGGTCTCTAAGCCTTCTGAGTGACAGCTGAGACGGCACGGGATGATCAGCTTCCGGCCACAATCTCAAGGGAGTCAGAGGTGTCAGTGGGTCTGCTTACCTGGATATCTGTCACTAACCAGTGTCTCCAGAATCTTGCGCTGGGGTTGTATCGGCTGGGAGCATCCGGATCCACCATCACCAGCATGTACTTTGCGTCCTGTAACACATGCCTCAAAAAGTAACGTAGCATCGTGGTCAAAAGTTTGATAGGAGAACCCCAAAGGGGCAGATGCTCCTCTACCTCTATTCCAGCTGAGAATGACAGGCAGGCCCTATCTCTTCCTACCCAGCCTGTCTTCTTTCTCACGGTAGTTGCTTCCTGTCACACATATATCCTCAGAGAAATAAAATCTGTGCCACAGACAGCAAGACTCCTGGCCTCCCCTTGGTGAAGCAATAAACCCAAGGCATGTTTCCTAAGTACCCAGAGGTCCCTGGCACCATGTTAGCTGCTAGGGTGAAAACACAGAAATCTACAAAGGGTATCTGCTCTCTAGGAGCACCCAGTACAGCTGATGGGACTCAGCTATTAATTCAGCAAAGAAATGGGAGCTCGCTCTGTGTCAGGCCTGCCAGTATCCATTCATCCTTTAGTAAGCATTAGCTGAGCATGTGTTATGTGCCAAAGTCTATTCCAGATGCCAAGAAATCAACAGAATCCAAGACAGTAAGATTCATACTTTCAGGAAGCTTTTATGTTAGACACAGATAATAAAAATAAATAGTTGAAATCATGGCCAGCTGTGATCAGGGCTCAGATGAAAGTGAGATGGGGCGGGGAGAAGGAGCAAGTGTTCCATGGAGAGCAGAGAGCCACTGTAGGTTTTCAGGCGGAGAAGGGGAATAGGTGGCTTGAGGAACAAAGACACACTGTGGCCAGGGACACACAAGGGGCTTGGAGAAATGGGGAGCCACGGGAAGGGTTGGGTGCCAGATGCAAAAGGCTTTCTAGGCCTTAGCAAAGAGTGGGTGTTGATTCTAAGTGCAGCAACAGAAGCACTAGGGGGCTTTTGGTAAGATAGTGGTGTGCCTTGATGTGCAGTTTTGGAAGACTGTTTTGGCTGCTGGGGGAAGAATGAATAGTTGGCAGAAGTGGTTAGGACACCACTGCCCCAGTGCAGTGAGGGTGTCTTGGACACAAGTGGCAGGAATGACAGAAACAAATAGATCGATGGGGGAAATACTTTCAGGAAGAACTAACAGGGTTTGCTGGTGGATTGGAAGAAAGGGCTACGGTAAGAGGGGGTCGGAGACAGAAAAATCGAGGAGGACTTTTGATTTTTGTCTTGAGCAACTGGATCACTGAATGACACAGAGAAACCTTGGAGAGGAGACCATGTGGCGAGGCACGTTGAGTGTTCTGCTTCAGACCTTTTGTCTCGGTTACTTTTCTCTCGTTGCTGAGACAAAATACCCAACAACCAAAATGAGGGAAGGAAAGGTTTATTTAGCTTACAGTCTATGGAGGTTTTAGTCCATATTTGGCTGGTTCTGAGGCAGAGTGGCACATGGCAAAGGGCAAACTGCTCAGGGCAGCAGAGCACAGCAAAACCAACCAGCAAAAGGGAGGAACAGCTGCAAGCAGCCTCCTTTTCTCCCCTACATTGTAAACAGCCTGCCCCCACCCAGGGGGCGTGTAGCTCTCACACAGTCTCCATGCCCTCCTCTTCCACAGGCTCAGGATGTATACAAAGTAAGCACCCTGGCTTCCTGCTGAATCACATAGTTAACCTTTTAAACTTCCCAAATTAACACAATAAACAACATCCCAGAAGGGTAAGGACATGTCCTTTTCACCCCAAGATCTACAACTGCTGAGTTACTCAGCTAAACCTCCAGACTCCCCAAGTTGACACAATGTATCAACTGTAACACCTTTCAAACAAGAAATGCCTCCAGGAAGTCAGACTTCTGGGTAGCTATCATGGCCAGATGTATACATTTGGGGGTCATTGAAATAAAAACAATCTTTAATTCTAAAGAACAAGGAGTTTATTCACAAACAGTATACATAACAAAGAAGAAGGGAGATTTCAGGACAAACGCTAGGACGTGCTAACACTGGGAAGAGAGGCGAATCCGGCCAAGGAGATGGAGTGGGCGCACTTTAAGAGCAGGTGATATGAAAAACAAGATAGAAAACATTGCAAGGAGGATGTGGTCATCCACATTAAGGGCTAAGATGAGGACACAGGTATCACAATGTGACCTGACAACATGCAGAACCCTGTTATCTTGACAAGACCAGTTCCGGGGAGCAGAGAGGACTGGTACTTGATTGGATGAGGTGGAGATGAGATGGGAGATGATGTTAAAGATGATGATAATAAAGAGGAAGTTCTGCTGTGAAGAGGAGTCGAGACATGGAATTAGTGGCTGTAACTTTCCAGGAAGGAGAAGTCAGGTGATACTTTCTATTTTTTTAAGAGATGGATGACAGGAAGGTTTGTAAGCCAAATGGAGCTGATCTAGTAGAAAAACCGGTACAAATGGAAAGAGGAGAAAGGGCAAAGCCCTGGGAAGATGGGAGGGGACGGTGCCAGAGCAAAAGTGGAGGGCCCGGGTAGTTTTAGACAGGAGCAGGGGATGCAGATTCAGATGCAAGAGAACTGGAAGATATGGTGCAGAATGAAGACATGGTCTTCCAAGTGCCTCTACTTTCCCATGAATTAGAGGCGAGGTCATTGGGAAAGAGGGACTATGGGAAATTGGGAGACAGAAAAGAAAGCACAAAATAGTAAGAAAACGTGAAAAGGAATATCCTCTAGGTAAAGAGTTGGGTTACAAGGGCAGCACCTTTGGGAAGTTGTCCTTGGTAGTTACTTCTGCTTCCCCTTCCCCTTTCCTTTCACCCCTAATCCTTCAGCCAGGTTTGTGTCCTTTCCTTTTTTGCCTGGCATTCTAACTTCTAAAGAGAAGCCCCGCCAAATAGTAAAATCACTAACTGCTAAGTGAATTTAGATTTACAGAACTTCAGGTTGACAGAACAAGAACATCTGATGACCTTTGTAACTCCTTCCTTAGTCTCTAGTTCTATAAGTTACTATGGAGTTTAGAATGTGGGAAGGTTGAGGTTGAGGTCCATTGTGATGTGCTAGACAGAGGAAAAGAAAGGCGCCACAGGCCCTGGGTTGAGGAAGGCCCTGTTCAGCATGTAGCCTTCATGCTCTGCACCTCCTTCCCCACCTTATGAAAGCCCTTTGACCCCCTCAGCCCCAAAAACAGAGCTTTGAGAAGAGAGCCCCTCGTGCTCAGGGCCATCCTTGAATCTTTCTGACAAACTCTTGTCTCCTGTCTTTGAGCAGCAGGCAGCCCAGACCTTAATTCTGATAGCAACGTCACATTCCACAGCTCAGTGACGTGTAACGGTTCAAGCACAGGCATAGCATAAGCGGTCATTGGGTTTAATTTGGATGGTGACTGAAACTGCTGAGAACGATGAAAGGGAGGAGGGTGAAAGAGGAAGAAGTGAGAAATATGAGCAGAAGGGTCCTGGCACTCTTAGGCTGGACATACGCGCAACCCTTCTATGGTGTTCCAGGAACAGCGCCATCTGTCGGGTACTGAGGGAACACAAGACGGAGCCTAAATCTCTCCTCCCCAGGAATCAAGGAAGATTTCATAAGGTTGTCTTTTGAGCTTGATCTTGAAGAGTGTGCTGATAAAAGATCAGTAAAAGTTCTCCACAGGCAAAGGGAATGTCAGTGCAAAGGGGTGTTTGGGGAATGGCCGGGAAGCAGGGCTATCTGGAAAGAAGTGTCAAGCTGAAAAGGGTACTGGGACTGCATAATAGGAAGCCCTCCATTTCATAGGTCATTTAGAATTTATCACAAAGAAGGACCTACTGAGAAGGTCTGAACAGACAACTGACATGATCGGTTGTGTGCTTTGGGAGGAAACATGAGGAGGCTGGAGTAAAATGACAAAAGCCAAGAGGAAAAAGATAATCGCGGTGCTCTGAAGAAAGAGAGGGACTTCCATTCAAACAGTAGCACTAAAGAGAAAAAGGAGAGACGCATACTGAGACTCATGAGGGGACTCGACAGGGCAGATGTGGGAGGGGGGTGCCCAGGTGGCTCTGGGTTTCTGCCTTGGGCGGCTGGTGGCGAAGAGTACTGTGAACATCAGGAAGAGCCAGGCTGGGACGGGGTGGGGCCATGTTGAAACATACAAACAGGGACATCCTTTGCCTGGAGTTCGAGAGCAATGAGGTGGATAAGTGGGCCGTGGACCTGGGGATGGACGAGATCACTCGGGGGAACTTGTGGAGTAAGAACTGAAAGAAGACTAGGGTGTAACTTGGGAATTGAAGGGGCAGGAGAGGAAGAGGCTGAGAGGAGAGTTAGGAGGACAGCCATGGTCGTGGTCAGATATAAAATTTCCTCCCGAATTCTCACATGTGTGGAAGTTGATTGGATCACGGGTGCTTTACTTATCAGTGGACTCAGGTACTCATGAGTTCAGCGGAAGGGGGGCCTGGCTGCAGGCAGGTCACAGGGGGATGTGCCCTGGAAAGATGCGTGCTCATCCGTTTCCTCCCTTCCCTCTCTGCTTCCTGGCAGCCACAGACTAAGCAGCTCTCCCCTGCCAGGCCCTCCACCGTGCCCTTCCTGCCTTGAAGTCAGCCAACTATGCACTGAATCCTCTAAAACTGTGAGCCAAAATAAACTGCTCCAGAAAGATCACGTGCTGTAGCCACCAGGGACAACCAGCGACTGTCCAAAGACAAGGAGTCCAGAGACAAAACACCAGTTGTTGAATGTGAAGATCCAAAAGGAACAGTGAACCACATATTGAGTGCCATAGGCAATTAAATCAGATACCGTGAAGATAATCTCAAGAATATCTCTAAGGACTTTGAAGAAGAGATAAGCAATGAAAGTATTAAGATATGTGTGATCCCTGTAGAATTACAGAATGAGAAAACAAAGCATAAATACAATAAAAGAAGAAATAAAACCACGTATTCTTCCTCTTTTTCCTTTCTTTTGCAATGACCTGAAGAGATTAATTTAAAAAACAAAACTGAAAAGACCTAGATTAATATTCAGTAAAGGAAGCTGTTACCAAGTGTACACAAAACCAATGCTTTCCTACATATTAATAATAGTCATAAAGTGCGCTTTTAAAACCTCATCTGCAATTATCACAAAAATGTAAACTATCTCAGAACTAACATGATGAAAAGTATAAGGCTTATATACAAAGGAAAAATCTACTTGCATCATGAGGAGAAAACTGAGTAATTGAGGAAAGACATACTCTATTTTCATCTTGCCTCAGCTTTCTGAGTAGCTAACTGGGCAACAGGTGAACACCACACCATCCAGCTCACAGTCTGTTTTTAAACTGAAATACTCGTTTTTCAAAATGTCAGTAAATCTTTATTAATTTAACACAAATCTAATAAGAGTCCTAAGTGGATGATTTGGGAACTTCAACCATTACTCTAAAGCTCATAATTACATTTTAAAAAGTAAGCTGTAAGAGAAAAAGAATTAGCCAAGGCAATATTTTAAAAAGATAAAAAAGGTGATACTGAGTTTGTAGATGTTAAAATATATTATAAAGCTATAATAATTAGAACAACATGGTATTGGAGATAAAATAGGTAAAAGAAGCAAAATAGAAAATCTATAGGGAAATTCAAGTTTTCTTTATGTTAAATATATGACAAAGTTATTTCATACTAGAAAGGAAAGGATGGATTATTTTATTAATGCTATTGGAATAACTGGCTCACTATGTGGTATAAATAAACTTAGGTCTCTAATTCTTTCAGATACCAGAAAACTTCCATATTTATATATTAGAATGAAAAACTTTAAAAACTGATTTATTAGTGTACTATTGAATTCATACAATAGAATACTCAAAGTTAGATCTTTATACACAAATATGGGAAGTATCTACAATATACTAGTGTGTGAACTAAGCAAATCACAGAATATGTGTATGATTCTCAAATGTGGAAAATTTATCTGTCTAAATATATTTATTGATATATTTGCATATGTACAGAAAATGTCTGGAAAAACACATACCAAACTGTTAACAGTAAATGACATGAAGAAAAAGATTGATACATGCTTACTAGATATAATTTGTATTCTTATATGGCAAAAAAGCAAAATAAAATTCAAAGACAATAAGGGGAAATATTTGCAAGATCTATAAAAATAATATTCTTAACAAATAAAGTACTTTTTAAGTCATATAAAGTCATTCTTAATAATATAAAGTATTTTTTAAAGAGAAAGATCAATACATTATTGGAAGAATAAACAGCATCATAAGGTAATCCATAAAAGAAATATCAATAGTCAGTAAACATGTGGACGGAGGCTCGATTTTACTAGTACTAAAAAACATGAAATGGAAAAAATCCCATCTTTGTCTTTAAAAATTGTCATGGACCTTGTTTCAATGTTTATTCATGAGTTTTAAGGTATTCAGAACCAACTGTACCCTCATTTTTTTTAAAGGGAAGAAGACCTAGAACATCTATCACCGGCACATACCCCTTTGCAGTGAGACGAGCAGAGAAACGGGTGAAAGTGTGACTGATGATTGCTAAGCAGTGGGATAATTAGGAAACTGATTTTACTTTGTGCTCTTCTTGTATTTTCCAAGGTTTCTGCCTTGCTTTTATGTTTCGAATAAGAGATTTGTACTTTCTAAAAAATTGCTTTTAAAACGCCACTGTAATAAGTCTGGGCACCCTCCTTCTCCCCATTTGAACAACAGTCAAAGGGATTCTTCCCAGCGACTAGCTTCTCTCCTTCTCATTCTCCCTCTCCCTCTCCCCTTTCCATCCACACTGCGCCACAGCGCTGTCCCATTCCCTGCTTAGCGCACCTCGGGAGCAGTCTCTGGGAGGGAGTCTCTGTTCTGTGCCCTTTCTGAGGTTTTCACTGCTCTGGGCTGGATACGATTTCCTCCATGTGTTCATGTGTCGGAGCCTTAGTCCTCACTGGGATGTGGCTGGGTCACTGGGACCCCAGTTATTCCCCAGTTGCTCACTGGCTGGCTCGCCGTGTGACCCCTCGCTCCCCTCCGTGCTCCTGCGGCTGTGATGCCACTGCCCGTGAAGCCCTCTGTAGAGCCAAGAGTGGGGCCCATCCTCCAGCATAGCCGAGACACAGGGAGGGGCATGTGATAGATGCTTTCAACAGCGGAGTCAGGCTGGGATGCGGCACAAGGGGAGAGTGCTTGCTAGCACGCACAAGGCCCTGGGTTTGATCCCCAGCGCTGCAAACAACAGAGGCATCACCAGATGTCTCTGTACTCGTCGTATGTCTTTATTTGGTCCTGTAGACCTTGTAAAATGCCTGGCATCTACTTGGTACCACGAACGCTGGTTCTACTGTGGCCTGGTGGATCTTAGCTAACTTTCTCCCTCCTGGCCTGTTCCTAAAAAAAAAATGAATAGGCTGAGTTGGATAATCAGCTTTTAACATCTACTTGATAGATTCTGAGACTTCTCGACATAACATAAAAGCCTGTCTGTATGACCCAGGAATCCCGCTCCTAGGGATTTTTTCAAAAGAATGAAAGTCAGAGTCTCAAAGAAGCATCTACTGATATGGGTTAGATCTAAATTGTCCCTCAAAAGTCTCACATTTAGAGGTAGAGTGTGTTGAAAGAGGCAGTCACTGTGGCTGTGACTTGGAAGGTGTATTTCCTCCCTACCTTCCCCTTTGTCTCTCTATTTCACAGCTACGATGGTGTGAGGTGCTTTCCTCTGCCATGTTCTTCCACCATTGTGCCAAGGTACCATGGACTGAGCTCACTGATGCTGTGAACTAAAATAAAGCTCTCCTTTAAGTTATGGTAGCGGGTATTGGGCGTCAGTGACAGGAAAGCTAATACTGTATACTTCTATGTTCCTTGTAGTACTACACACAATAGCCAAAATATGGAAGCAATCCAAATGCCCACTAGTGGATGAATGGATTAAAGAACCATATACACCCATGATCCTTGACTTACTGTGGGATAATGTCATGATACCCCACTGTAAGTTGAACATTTTGTAAGTGGAAAATGTTTTCATTCCCAGCACTTGGAAGGCTGAGGCAGAAGGGCTGCTACCAAGTTTGAGTCCAGCCTGGGCTATTAGCGAGTTCAAGCCCAGCCTGAAGCACACAGCGAGACCCTGTCTCAAAACAAACCTAAAATGCTTTTATTGTATCTAACCTACTTATAGCTTAACTAAGCGTGCCTTAAATGTGCTCAGAACATTTACACTAGTCACACTGGGCGTCATGAGAAAGTACTGTACTACATATCAATAGTCACAATACATTCACCGCACAGTGGGTTATCATGATGTAACCTCACAGTAAGTAAGGAGCATGGGTATATATGGTTCTTTAATTGTGACACTCAATACCCGCTACCATAACTTAAAGGAGTGGAGGTTTATTTTGGTTCACAGTATCAGTTGGTTCAGTCCATGGCCCTTTGGCTCCATAGTCTGAGGAAAGATCAAAATTCAGAAATTGAAGTAAGATTTGTGCTGAATGTATATCACCTCTGTAATATTGTAAAGCTAAAAAATCAGGACCAGTTGTATATATAGCAGAATACTATTAAGCCCTAAAAGAGGAAATAAATATTGAAATATACACGAACGAACTTTGACAATATTATGATAAGTGAAAAAAACTAGTTGTGGAAGGTCAAACCTTGTGTGATTCCACTTTTATGTGGGATTGAAAATAATCAAACCCACAGAAACAAAGAGCAAAAGAGTAATTCCTCAGAGCAAAGGGGAGAGGTAGATGAAGAGCTGCTGACCTGGGGTATAAACTTTCAGTAAAGCAAGATGAGTAAGAGCTGGAGCCCCATTGTGTGACATCATCTCTACTGTATTGTAACCCAGAAGTCTTTCGAGGGTAGACCTCATTGTTAAGTGGCTGAGTGTTCCTACTGCAGTAAAAGGAAACCAAAAGAAAGTAATCTTGCTTGAAGAAAGCAGGGTGGAATCCAAGCCCTTTCCAAACATGACACAGATCCTGAAGGCTGATCACACACTGGGTGAGGCTGGTGGGGGGCGGTGGTGACAGGCCCAATACACCGCTCTGCGAATGCATAGTGAGGGCAACTGGCTCCCCAACCCAGCAATCCGGTTTCTGCTATTTCCCCCTAAAAGTATCCGCACACTTGGGGAATAACTGGTACCTGAGGTTATTTATTCATCCCTGTCTGCAACAGCAAAAGTTGGAAATAACTCAAGTGTCCATCGGCTGGGGACTGGTTAGTAATCAGTGATTCATGCTCACAATAGAAAATGCTATAACTGTGAAAACCAAACAAAACAAAAAAATGAAGATGTCCCTGGTCTGATACGGAAAGTTCCACAGGACAAATGAAGTAGAAAAAGCAAGGTGCAAAACAATCTGTCTAGTGTCTCACTTTTATATAAGAGAATGAACTATTTTTTTTTCAGTTTGTTTCTATTTGCACAAACAACAATGGAACCAGTGGCTAGAGGCTGCAGGCGGGGGAGTGTTACAGAGCCGGCGAAGGGTGGAAAAGAGGCTTCTACGTGTTGGTTCCAGCATTTTGATTTTTGAGCCTCCTGAGCCTGTCACCTGCTAAAAATAAGCTGAAACCATAATCTGGAGTGGATGTATAGTAATCGCATTGTCTCAGAGCTGTCAGTCTGTCTCTCTCACCGATGCCAGGAGGGAAAGAGTAACTGGGTGGTTGGGACCGGGGGAATTCTCCTTCTGATTGTGAAGGGCACTGTGTGGGGACAGCAGCCACTGGACCAGCCTGACCCTCATGGACTGACGGGGGGGCATGTGCCCACATCCCTGTGGTGCCATGATGATGACCCAGAAGCACAGCTAGGCCTGAACTTGCCCAGATCGATTTTTTTTTTTTAGACAGGGTTTCACTATATAGTCCAAGCTGGTCTTGAACTCACTATTTAGCCTAGGGTGGCCTTGAACTCATGGTGACCCTCCTGCTTCAGCCTCCCAAGTTCTGGGGTTACAGCTGTGTAACCACCATGCCTGGCTCTGGATGTATTTTTAACAAACAGCTATATTGAGGGACAATGTACACACTGCACTCTCCTAAGTGGATACTTCAAAGATTTTTAAAACAATTGAACAGAGTTGTATGCCCACCACCATAATCCGTGTTTAAAACATTTCCAGCACTCCAGAACCTGGTGTTCCTCTGCAGTCTTCATTTCCTCAACCCCAGGCAGCTGCTGACTTACTCCCTATCTCTACAATCCCTTTTCTATCTTTTCTGAATATTTCTTATAAATGGAACCATATTCTGCATGGTCACATGTGCCTGGCTTCTCTCACTCAATGCAATGGTTTTGAAGCTCATCCATGTTGTAGCATGTATCAGTCCTCCCACCCTTTTTTACCACTGCATAATATTCCATTAAAATTTAGAGATGACATTTTGTGTAGCTATTTGGTGAACGCTGGAGTTGGCCCTACTTGTGTGTCCATTATGAATGATGCTGCTGTGAACCTTTGCCGCAGGCCTTTGTGTGGATATCTGTTTTCAGTTCTCTTGGGCAGATACCTAGAATGGAAATGCTGAGTGAGACGGCAAATTTAAGAAATGTTTAAGAACATTTTAAGAAACTACTAAACTGTTTTCCAGAGCAGTTGCACCAGAAATGTGGGCAGGTTCTGATTTTCTCCACATCCTTACATTTGCTACTCTGTCTCTTGATCGTGGCCATTCTAGTGGATGTGACACCTCATCATACTTTGATTTGCATTTTCCTGATGGCTATCATGTTGAGCATCTTGTACCCTCACTGACTATCCATCCCTCTTCTCTGATGAAATGTGTCTGTCAATCTTTTTTATTTTTTATTTTTTGGTGGTGGTAATAGGGACTGAACCCGGGGGCTTCACACTGAGCTACGTCACCACCCTTTTTCTTAAGTTTTTAAAATTTTGACTCAGGGTCTTGCTAAGTTACAGTCCTGCCTCAAACTCCCAGAGTGCTAGGATGACAGGCATGCACCACCATACCCAATCCGTTTTGAATTTGGATTATCTTCTCCAGAGCATTCATCCAATGCTGTGGCCTCAGGGCTTCCTAGATTTTTGCCTCTTGGGCACCCCCCCACCCTTTATCTCAGCCATCAACTTCCACAGTCATGCCCTGAAGTAGATCATCTCCCTAAACAGCTTTATTGTCCTGGTCACCAGTTCTGGCCACAACCTTCAGTGACTCTTACCGGGGACTCACCTCTGTCCCCAAGGGACCCTGACCACAGGTAACACACCTTTCTCCTGCCCTTCAGTTCCCTCCTTTCTTCACTGGTGTCTCAATACAGGGAAATGGACAGCACCTGAATTTCTTTGTCCCACTGTCATTTAAACCCAGTGCTGGGAAAACCCAACTTTCCCTGGCTTTTGAGTGTCTGAGCAGCAAGCACCCTGGAGAAGTTCAGACCCCAGAAGGGGCTGGCTGTACCATGGCCACCGGCTTCACGATGGGCTCCCAGAAGTGCTGTGAATATCTGCTTTCCAAGATTTTCCAAGATTTCCACAATTTCTAACCTCTGACATCCTCCAACTTTGGTGATCAGTGCTGAAGCCCCACGGGTGAAATGGTTGGGGTGGGCGCAGTGGGCACAGCCATGGCCTGTGTAGGTCCAGCTGTGCAAGGCAAAGGTCTGCAAGGTGAAGGAGCGGTCACCCCTGAAGGCAGAACAGCACACCATGCCCTCTGCAGCGCTGAAATGCAGTGGGCTGCAAACCCCAGGCCCTCCTTCGAGCTCATATCTAGACGTCTTGACCCCCAGTACCAAGAGGGGGACCCCAGATGAATCAGGCCTTCTCTTTTCTGTATTTTCAGATGCTCCAGGAGAAATTTTTCCCCATGCCCCGGGCTGGCTGGTTCTTAGACAGCAAATCCTGGCCCACAGCACATTCTGCAAACACAAACCGAGCTCTCCAGAGCACAGGGGTTCAACTACTTTCTTTCTCAGGCCAAGCCACCATTGCCCTGCCTGAAGCCTCCCAGGGCCAGGACACAGAGCTAAGGGCAACCACCAGCACCCACCAGGATTTCTCAGACTCACCGGCTTGCACACCCTGCCTTGCCCAATCCTTCCCGTGAACGCTGCAACAGAGGTCCTCATTTGCTATGGTTTAAAAGTGTCTTCCCCAAATGTATAGGGTGGAAACAGCCCATAAATTCATAGTAATAATGGTCCTTGGAGGTGGGGGCCTTGGGCAGGAGTTAGGGTTAGATCCTGGTAGGATCCCAGGATGACATCAGTGGTTTAGGAAGAGGAGGAAGAGGCCTGAGCTGGCACCTCTGTGTCTTGCCATGTGATACTCTACAGTGTATCACCATGCAGCCAGAAAGGCCTCACCACACGGGGGCGCCATGCTCTCAGGCTTTCCCAGTCCAGCACTGCGCCACGCAACTTCCACAGCTTATAAATTACTCAGTCTATGGTATTCAGTCACAGCAACTGAAAGTGACTAAACCACCCCCACACCAGCGGCCCCTCACTCCCTCTGCCCCTGCCTGAGTCTGGTGCTTTCCTGTTCACCCTGCCATGTGCGGTGCCCCCGGTGTCTCAAGAGTGCAAACTTTTTCCTTCAGCACCATTTCTGTTCTCCATTCAGACAAATCTGGGGCACACTGAAGCAGAGCTTCCCAGTCAGTGGTTTGAAGATGACCGTCAGGTGTCTGGGGCCCCCAGGGAGCTGGGAGCCTCTGCCATCCAGCACTTCCGTTTCCTCATAGGACTGTGGCTGTGGCTCGGTGTCCCCACCACTCACTTGTCCTGGAATGGAGCCAGGCCAACACAAAGCACAGGCCCAAAGGGACAGGAGAGCCATTTTCTCCAGGCCCTGACGCTGCTTATCCCTGCTTGTCTGTGAGCATTGCTAGGGGGCTTTGAGGAGCTCCCTGGGCTGCTCCCCACCACCAAGAGCTTTGGACTCAAGGGTCCCAGTGCTGATGCTGGGCCTCTCCTGGAGAGTTAGGGCCAAGAACGACAGTTTGAAAGTTGGATCCCCAAGTTGCTGGCTAAACCTGCTGGACAGTACAAGTGTCCTTCCACTGAGGATGCTGGGCTTGGGACAGCCTGACCTGCAGGTAGAGCCCAGCCTGCCCCAACCTCAGCCGGGGTTCCACACCTCGCCTTGAGGGCCCATCGGAAGCGGAAGGCACACACGGCTGGCCTAGGCCCCCACTGCTGGTGATGCTGTCGGTTGGAGCACAGATTTAGCCCGTGGTGGGCGGAGGTTGGCGCCTCCCCCGCACAGCGCTGCGTGGGAACCTAGTTAAGAGCCTCTTCCTGGGAGGCTGTGCCTGGCAGCTGCTCGTCGGCTGCAGGGCTCCAGGATGCTGTCTGCTGGTGCCCTTGAGCCCGAGCCTTTCATCCTGAGGACCGGCTTCTGTTTCAGGCTGGCCCGTCTTGCTTCCACAGCTGCCCACAAAGACGCATCCTGGTTGTGCGGACAGAGGCGCCCCCGCCCCGGAGCAGGGGCTCTCACCGTGCTTTGACTTGTTTGGAAAGAGGCCTGGGAATCAGCTGTCCTTCTCCCTCCCTGCCTCTACGGTAAAGGCTGGGAACCTAACGTTAGACTTCCCAGCCTCGACTGCACTGAGGGGAGGCTCTTTGGTCCAACCCAGTGAACGATTTCAGAGCAAAACAGCAGAAACGGCGAGGGAAACAGAAGGCAGACTCCCCCCAGGAGGAGATGCTCAGCGTTTTTCATTGCATCGTTCATCCTCCTTCTTCCTGCCTGGACTGTGCATGGGTGTGCAGCAGCCATTCTGTGAGCAAGAGGGGGTGGGTGTGAGAGCCTCCAGATCTGGAGCTGCAGGCTGAGCACGGCACAGTCTCGGGTGGGCCTGGGGGCATGGCTGGCACCCTGGAGACACACAGCCCGGAGGCTGATAAGGAAAAGGACCCGTGTTTCCTTCAGGAGAAACCCAGCCACAGGTGTGCCTCATTGTCCTGGCTACACCCCTCAGCCAGGTACAGCCCAAGCCTTTACAAGGGCTGTGTGTCACACAAGCAAAAACACCTCCTCACAACTCAGACTTCGTTCCAGAATGGTGTGAGGACAGGTCCTGTCCTTGCACAGACATCCCTGTGAGCCTCAAGGGCAGTTAGCACACCCTCTGGTTACCTTTCCTTCCTGCCAAAGCTCCCAGGTTCTGCAACTGGCCCAGCTACTTTTGGCCACATGCTTGTCCTGCCTCAAATGGTGCCCAAACCACCAAGTGAGGCAGGTATGTGACCAAACCACCATATCAGCCCAGTGGGGGAGGCTGAGGCAGGAAGATCACAAGTTCCAGCCCAGCCTGGGCCACTTAGCAAGACTCTGTCTCAAAATAAAAGATGTAAACACAGGCGGGGATATAGCACAATGCAAAGGCCCTGGGTTCAACCCTTAGCACAGCAAACAACAACAAAACCCACAGTGACACAACATGATCCAGGACAGACACAACCCCAGGGCTGGAGAACCTGGTTGGGGCAGAGTGGGGCAGGTGTCTTCACAGAGGAGGTGGTGGTTTTTAGGGGCAGACACACCAGGGATGGAGCCCAAGGCCTTCCAGCTGTTCACAAGTGTTCCAACCCTTGAGCTCTGTCCACAGCAGAGACGGCAGTGTTTGAAAAAGAAGAGGATGACTTTGCCAGGGTTGAGTGTTGCATCGGTGGCAGCAGGTGACATGGGCTGGGGTCGTTTATAGCCATAATTTGCTCTGGCCAGAGTCGTATTACGGGGAACAGGGGGCTACTATAGGAGAAAATTCTCTAAATCAAAATTTATTATTTTGAGTCTACAAGTGGAAAGACTGAGTCTTAGAGGAATTAGGGGACCCCCCGGGGGGCCATAGTGGTGCAAGCCCCACTCAATTGCCCAGTGGCCCTGGATAGCTTGCCTAAACTCTCTACTATGGAGTTCATTATCTCTGAGATAGACAGAGATGATAAGCACCTCAGACTTTGCTCTGAAATCATTCAGTAGGTGAATTAAGTGATGGCTCATGATAACTCCTGGCATATGTAAAGTGAGCAGTAAGTTCTAGTCACTGTGACCAAATGGACAGCTCCTCTGGGATTTAAGGACATGTCCTTTGTCCCCAGATCCCACCCCACTCCTCCTACACAGAAGCGCAGGCACAGTTCAGGGGTCAGAGGGACAGATTGAGTGGGGACTTTATTCAGGGCAATATGGTGTTTGTATGTTGTAAATTCCTGCACACTGAGGTCTCTGAACACTTGTGCCATTTAAAACACACATAGCATCAAGGCGTGCCTGTTGGCAGCATGTTCCAGAGTCACTGGATCAAGTGTCTTCCTCCCATGTGCCGCCCAGTCCCCGGGGGACGTCTGGCCCACTGCAGCATTTGCCTGACTGAGATGTGTGGGGAAGCGGTGTTCTTACACAAGGCTGTGTGCAAGAAGCTGCTGGTGTGTCCAGTGCAGAGTTCAAATGCTGCTGAGCTCAAGTCCTGTCCCTTCTTCTGAGCCCATGTGCTCTGGCCTTCTTGGGCTGTTGAAGCCTCACTGTCCCATGAAAGCTAAGGGACTTCATGAAATGTCAAAGCTTTGTGTGGAAAGCTGCCTCGCAATATTAGCTACACCGCATGGAGGGTGGGAGCCGAGGGGGTGAGGCTGGGAAGGGAAAGGAGCGCTCCTGAGCGACAGACAGCAGGGGTGGGTGGGCTCTGTGATCGGGGCAGCAATGGCCAGGACACCCCCAGCTCTGGGGCTGGTCCTCTTCTGACTCCACCTGCTTCTGAGAATTGCTCTGCCTCTTTGTCAGCCACCAAGGGCAAAAGCGAGCTGGACTATTTATTATCAGACAGGAGGAAGGCAACAAGAAGGAGGGTGCTGAGGAGGGGTGGGCGTGAGCAAAATCTATTACGGTACCTGCATGCTTGGAAACACCACACTGAAACCCACCACTTTGCAATATTAATAGGCACTAATGAAAATATTTTTTTAAAAGAAAACTCATCATCTGACTGCCCGCGTCTAATCACGCCCCATCTCTATGTGGTCCCGAGACCAGGGCCTCTGGACTCCCCCTGGGCCTGTGCGCATGCCCTCGTGCTGGGGTCAGGTCCGAAGCACTCTGCCTCTACTCCGTCGCCAGCACCCTGGCGGCCCTCTCTCCACCACACTTCCTCCCCACCAGCACAGTTACCTAGCGCAGCACCCAGGCCCTGGTTGGTAGCGCTCGCCTCTTTCCCTGTGTAAATATTCACCCCAGGCCTGGTCCAAGCAGCCAAGAGGAGGTCACTGGATGCATGCTGGAAAGATGTACGGAACCGGCCCATGCCTGACTGCCAGGAGAGCTTCTCAAAGCTCAGCTCGCTGCAGAATCGAACTTCAACACTACCCAGGAGCTGGCATCGCCAGCCTTGCTCTCTTCAGCTTGTCCAGCCCCCTTGCACCCCGCAGGGGCCCACGCAGACTGGGGACAGCGCTGGTCTCTGACATGATCCTTGCTTCTTCTCCGTATGCCCTTATATGTTCTGATTTCTCTGCCCACCTGAGAACCCTCCCATTCTCCAAGCCACATGTCACCATGAAAACCTAGTCCAGTTCCCTTCAGCCAGAGACAATGTTCTCTTTCTCTGAACCTTGCCCTCATTTTTGCTTGAACCTCTGCCAGGGCCCTCACCCTGTCCTGCTGGAGATCTGCTTACACGGGAACTTCGCTTGGCCCTTCTTATCAGATGATGATTTTTTTTTGAACACAGGCATTATTCCTTTTTTAACCTTGAAATGCCTCTCACTGTACAGGTATGTATAGGTAAAATGAATTTACTCTTCCATTCTTTGTTTTTTGGGGGTTTGTTTGTTTTGAGACAGTTTTGCTACATAGTTTTGTGATGTAGGCCCAGCTACAAACTCACTATGTAATTCAGGCTGGCCTCAAGCTCATGGCTGTCTTCCTGGGCTTCAGTCTCCCAAGTGCTGGGACTATAGGCATGTGCCATCACATCAATTTTACTCATTCATTCTTCAAGGCAAAATGAATTCACCCATTTCCTCTATCGGAGTAAGATGTTGTTAGCTCATGTTCAAGAAAAGGCAAAAGGTTGTTCTGGCCCCAGATCTGGCCAAGTCCATGGTGCTGCCGGCTTTGAAACCACAGTACACACATCCTTCCATGGTGGCCTCTCACCGTCCCTGCCTCCCAGAAAGCCATGAGCAGCTCTCCTGGTACCTCCCAAGAGCGCCCATGGGATGCACTGGTTGGGTTGGCTGCTGACTAGGGCTGGCAAGTTTGGTGTTTGCCTAAAAGCCCAGGCCTGGGCCTCAGGGGATGCAGGAAGCCCTCCGTGGTGGCCAGGCCATCCCATGAGGTTGGGTGCTGGGTGGTGGATGGGCCTCCTCTGCTGTGGGCCTGAGCCTGCAGTCTCCAGGGCCCCTAGTGTGAAGGAATTTGAGTTCTAACTTTAGGTGGCTACGTGGCTGATGGCTGTGTTTGTGAATATCTCATTCCTACTTTGGTTGCCCAGCTGGTGGGAACAGAACGGGTAGTCATGGGACTGTCATCGTGTGCTGTCCAGGTTAACATGTAGCATTTCTATTACTATTAACAGACTTTCTGCTCCTCACTCCATCTGTTCTCTGAAATAATTGCAGTTGTACAGACCATGCCTTCGCTACAGGCAAGCTCTGGGGAAGAGGACAGTGCTTTTATGAGGAAAAAAAAAGTGTTAAAACATAACAGCAAACACGAGAAGCGAGTGGGAACAGAACTAGCAGCAGGTTCCAGTTTCTCTCAGATTCCGGCCCGCAAAGGTGGCGATTTTCACACTCGTCTGGGGTGACCAGGCCCAGCTAGATGGGGGTGAATGGCGGGGCTGGGGGCTCAGCCTTTTGGAGGCGGTGTTGGTCGCTGGAGGGTTGGGCCCACTCAAGTGGGTGGACCCTTGGGCAGGCCACCCAACAGGAGGTGGCAGGGAGGGACAGGGTCTTCAGCAAGATGGGAGAATCACTGTGACGGTGCTGTCCCGCTCAGGGAGCTGGGAAGGGAGGCGGTCACAGGAAATGCCCAAGAAGCAGGAAGGCCTGTCACAGGCTGGGCCTTTGGTTATGCCTGGGCCTCTGTTCTTCCCTGTATGAAACAGGAGCGGTTCCTCTCCATGGCCCTCTTTCTTGAAGAGCTATTAGAAGAATGGATGTGTTACTACAAAATACTTAGATTTTTTCTGAGGCAGGACTAGGAGGACTCCAAAGGACAACCAAGACTTGCTGTGTGAAATACGGTAATGACGAAAAGCACAAAGGAAATGCTGGTGAGTCCGACACACTTGGATTTGTGAACCTGCCTTGGGGGCGTCTGTCTTCCCGTCATGGGGTAGAACAGGTACACCTGTGAGTTCCACAGTCTGACTGTCCTTCTAACTTGTTCTAGAACCTTCTCTGCCACCACCCACCTCACCCATGAGGGGCACCCAAGGCAGAGTGGCATATCTCATCTGGTGAGGCTGAAGGTGGTGGTCCCAGCCCCTGGCCCAGCCCCACTGGGAATGGCTGAGGAGGAAGGCACCTCCGAGCTCCTTAAGAGGGCCCTATAGATTAGTTGTGATTGTACTTTTTTCTATGATAATGGGTGTCTGTTTGTCAATATGTTTTTGTACTTTTATGTTTCTAAAATAAAAAAAAAAAAAAAGAGGGCCCTAGATGAAGGAGGAAAGAAACGCGAGAAGAGATGCGGTCACGTGCCTTCTAAGGCTTCTTCCAATTTCAATGGAGTGTTTTCACTTCAAAGAAACCCACAGCATTCCACTGGTCGGCTGTAAATAAGACACTGGTTGAGGGAAATATTTTGTGTGTGCGAGACACTGTACCATTCTCCAAACCCATTAAAAGATTACAAACAAAAATTTTGGAAAGCCTCAGAGAATCAGAGGCTCATATGCGGGGAAGATCACAGTGCATAATCCATTTTTAGATATTAGACTTCGCCTTTTTCACTCTGCTTTCCCACTAAGCTGCTCAGAATGTTCTAGATCTTTATAACTGGGTCTGGCAAATTATGGGGACTGGTGGTCCTTTACGGAGTGTGAGCAAAAATGTGGCCCTGTTGGCTCAAAGTCTCAGAAAAAAACCTTGTTCTCTCGTTAAGGAAGTGGGCGGGGAGTGGGCAAACTCTTGCCAATTGACGAAGTTTGGAATTCCAGTGTCTCCGGGAAAATCCACCTGTTCCCCTTAGCCAAAAGCTAGCTTGGGAGGAATGTGGGGCTGTACCTTGAGATAAGGTCTGTGTTAATTAAAGATCAGTTATATTATGTTGGTTTAATTATTTAAAAAGGTTTTTTTGTAGGTACCGGGAATTGAACTCAGGACCTTGCACTTGCCAGGCAGGTGCTTTTACCTTTGAGCTACATCCCTGGCCCTATGTCAGTTTTAATGTGTTTCCTTCCACCTGTACCGCTACCGGGGCCCTCAGATGTGCTCCATAACGTCTACAGAGGACATCCACCAACCACGTAGTGATGTCTCCGTGTCGCCAGGGACAGGCCACAGACATGACTGTAGCCCTGAGAAATAAGAAAGGAGCTGAAAAATTCCTTTTGGCTAGTGACACTATCGCACTGTAAACACTGACGCACATTTGTGATGATGCTGGTATAAACAAACCCACCGTGCTGCCAACTGTATGAAAGTATGGTGCAAACAATTAAGGACTCTCCCTAATACTTGATAATAAGTGACTCTGATACTCTGATACTGTAGCATACTTTTCAGCATCACCTTAGAATGCACCCCTTATAGGAAAAGTTGACTGTGAGTTGCCCGCTGTCTCATGCCGGCAGCAGTCTCATCAGATCTCATTCGTTCTCTCCCCCTTTCACTACCCAGCTCCCTCTCCTTGTTTTAGGAAGATTCTGAGTCCCCGCAGCTGGGTGCCCCGTCCTGGAGGTACTGCACTGCCAGGCGGGTGGGTGGCCTAGGGACAGCAAGCTCCTATTGTCTCTCACTGCGCAAATCATTTAGTAGATTGTCCTCAGGTAAAGGCTGCATCAGATACCAAACCGATAAGGACAGGTCCCAATTTGACCTCAGCCAGCAGGCTGGGAAGCCAGTCGTTCGCTGTCTCTCGGCGGTGTCAGGAGGTCATTTTGAGTGAGCAAGCATCTCCGCTGGTGTGAGCACACCGGACGATGTTCACAGGATGACGGAAACACCTAAGGACATTGGTGTGGTTTATATCCAGCTGTCCCCAGGGGCCTCATGGACTCCTAGGCAGGACCTTTGGAAGGTGATTGTACTAAGAGGGCTGATCCCTGATTTGTGGCTGTAAGGTGGAGCCTCGTTGAAAAGAGGTGGGTCACGGGGGTGTGGCCTGGAAGGGTTTATTTCCCAAGGCCGCTCTCCCCTTCATCCTCCCTACTTCCTGTCCGCCACACCCTGAGCAGCTTCTCTTCCACCGCGCCCTTCCGCCATGCTGCCCTGCCTGGAGCTGGCCGCCAATGCACTGAAGGCTCTGCCCGCTGTGAGCCAAAATCACCCTTTCCTCAGTTAAGTCACAGGTGTCGGGTATGGTGTCTCAGTGACGAGAAAGTGACTAAGACGCATTTCTCAGCAGCACAAGGCCTTGTCGCCAAGTGACACCTATTTCCCCACCATCTGACATGCAGGAGACACATAGTAAGTGTGCGTGCTATGTGCATGAATGAAACACACAGTGCGCTGTGCTTGGAGTCAGGAAGTTCACACCCAAGGAAAGGCTTTCTCGTGCAAACCAAACCTGCGAGCATGAACTGATGCAATCAGTAATAAAAGATTTTCGAACAATTAACAGCTACTGGGAATTGACTCGATGTGTACCACGTGACAAATACTTCATATCCTTTGCCTTGGTTTTATTTTATTTTTAAAATTTATTTATTTTTGTCTTTTTGAGGCAGGGTTTCTCTATGTAGTTTAGGCTGGACTTGAACTCACTTTGTAGCCCAGGCTGGCCTCAAACTCAGCAACCCTCCTGCCTCAGCTTCCTGAATGCTGGGATTACAGGTGTGGGCTACCACACCCAGCCTTCCTTTGCCTTGTCTAGTTCCACTGCCAGCATTCCAGTTCAGCATCATCACATCATCACTTTTATTATTATTATTATTATTAACATTTTACATTTTTTGAGACAGTATTTCACTATGTAGTTTAGAGTGGCCTTAAACTCGCTATGTAGCCCAGGCTGACCTTAAACTCATAGTGATCCTCCTGCCTCAGCCTCCTGAGCGCTAGGGTGACAGGCATGTGCCACCAGTTCATCACTCCATTTTAAAGATGAGAAAACTGTGCCTTGAGAGGTTGAGGAGCTTGCCCAAGGGCTCATGATCAGTAAGTGGCCGTGAGGAAAATCCCACCCATCCTGACTGCCTGTAGGGCTGGCTCTTGAGAGGGGAGGAGGCAGCATTTCTGTACAGGGCACTAGGCGTGCATAAAATAAATCAGTGCACCACTTTTGTGCTGAGCCATTGTGGGCCTGAGCTCCCCCAGGAGTTGTCCTGGGTGTCCCTGCCTTGGGGAGGGCCACCCACCTGAGCACCAGTAAGAAACAGGAGGGGGAAGCCCTGGAGACACACAGAAGCCAGGTGTGATCCAAGTGCCTCCCATCCCTGCTGTGGCGTAGTCCTGGTCGGGAAAGCCCTCAAGGTGGACCTGCAGAGCGCTCCTGGAACTCAATAGAACGGATTCCTGACTTACACAGTGGGAAGCTAAGGTGTCTAATTCCTCCTTCCTGGAAGTGAGACAGGCTGGAAAAGGAAATTGCTCTTTAAGAGGTGTGGGAAATAGGTTCACAATGGATTCTTGGGTGGACAGTAACTTTTAGGAGGAGAGCAGGGAGGAGAATTGGGACCATTAAAAACTTTTAGTGTGGTAGCTAGGGGCAGCAATCCTGGCTGGATAGACCAGGACTCCTTGGGAGCCAGAGCGTCAACTCAGACACTCCTGTTGGGCTGAAGGAGCTAGGAAATATCAGCATATACTCCAAGTCCAGGAAATATGGCTTACAAGAAATAGTTCCTAGCTGGGTAGGGTGGCACAAGCCCGCAATCCCAGTACTTGGGAGGCTGAGGCAGGAGGATCGCTGTCAGTTTGAGGCCAGCCTGGGCTATGTAGTGAAACTCTGTCTCAAAACAAACAAACAGGGGGCTGGGGATATAGCTCAGTGGAATAAGCGCCTGCCTAGCAAGCGCAGGGTCCTGAGTTCGATCCCCAGTACCGCCAAAAAAAAAAAAAAACAAAACAAAGTAGTATTTCCTGGTTCCTAAAAAT
This sequence comes from Dinomys branickii, assembly GCA_004027595.1. Taxonomy (NCBI): domain Eukaryota; kingdom Metazoa; phylum Chordata; class Mammalia; order Rodentia; family Dinomyidae; genus Dinomys; species Dinomys branickii. Next base: position 59,081 of record PVLD010008608.1, read on the forward strand.
ATAGGAATCTTGCCTTCAGATATCATCAGGGGCAGCTTAAAAGATCTGAGGGTCCAGTGTGTAGAGCCTTGGAAAGCTATTGCCATAAAATGGAAGGAACAGGCCTGTCACAAAGCTGGGACCCCAGAAAGACCACTGCCAGTATGTGCGTGGATGGTCTGACTGATTTTCGAAGCGGGCTGGGCTTCCTGGTGCACAACCCGTACAACGGCACGGGGCCCTGCACTTAAAAGGCCCAGCGCTTGGTTTAATGCTCTGTTGTCACCATGTAAAAATTTTTGTACCTGGGGCCCTGCAGTTTTGCTTTGTGCTGAGGCCCCACAAACGATGTAGCTGGTCCTGGTTAGGAGCTATTCAGCTGGGAGAATAATGGGGCGGGGGTTCAAGGAGGGCCAAGGAAGGAGGCCAGTCAAGGCAGCTGGATCTGAATGATACCAGACAGTGGAGCATGTATGGAATGGACAGTTTCCTAGGTAACTGGTTGCTCCATCTAAGTGTCACGCACATGCTCTGCTAAAAACATTCCCTGATGGCAGGGAATCAAAGGAGAGAAACCAGGCCCGAGCACGGGGCAGGCACCCCCAACAGTGCTCAGTGACTTGCTTGGCTATGACCACTCCATGACAGAGAGCATCCAGAAAACCCTAAAATCACCTAGAAATGGGAAAAACACACCTGTTATGGTGGGAGAATGTGCCCCCAAAGCCTCATGCGCTCAGAGGCAGGGCTTTTGGAATATGACTGAACCATGGGGTTGCTACAGCTGACCTCCGGTTAGGAGGTGGGACCTGACCGGAAGAGGTGGGTCATGGGGGCGCAGCCTGGGAGGGTGCAGCTCCCTCTCTGGCACCGCCCATTGACGCCTTTCACACCATTCACTCTCCTTCCAGGCTGCAGTGCTGTGAGCCGCTCTCCACGGCAGGACCTTGCACCATGCCTTTCCTGCCTTGGAGCCCGCGACCATGCTCTGAAACTTCTAAGGCTGTGAGCCAGAACAAACCTCCCCATCCTTCAGTTTGGGGTGTCAGGTGTTGTTTCTTAGCAAGGAAAAAGTGACTAATGCATGGCTCATCAGGTCTGTCTCCAGCGGGTGTTTGGGGACTGATGGCTGCACAGCTAGTTTTGCACAATTCCTTCCTTGTTCTGTTTTTGTTTGTTGTTTTTGAGATAGGGTCTCACTATGGCCTTGAACACACTAGGGAGCCCAGGCTGGCCTCTAACTCACAGAGATCCTCCTGCCTCAGCTTCCCAAGCTGAGATTACAGGTGTGCTCCAAGATGCCTGCCTCAGAATCATTCTAAAATGACAACTTCATAGCTTGTGACAAGGGCTACTCCTGCGTTTTCTGAGAAGCTCGAAAAGCTGAGATTCTCAAAGGTGAAGAGGAGACAACATAGAAGGGACCCAGACCGGACTGCTCCTCCCAGCTCTCATCTCTCGCTTTGCCAGGACATCTCTGACTTCCCTCTTGGGGGTCTCACTTTCCTGTTTCCAGAACAAGGTCTCGAAAACCCTCCTTTGAAAGTGCAGAGGTCCCAGTTCTTGGCAGAGTCCTTCCTGTTGAGGTTGGGGAGATCACAACTTACTGGGGAAATAATTAACCAGGGTGCCCGGGTGGACCCAGAAATAATTACAGAGAGGAACTCTAAATCCTCCAGACACTTACTCGACTGTAAACTGGCACTTGTCAGCTGAGAGAAACACAAGTTACCATAAATTAGAGGAGACTTCGCCACAAAGAAATCAAATCTCCAGTATCCCAATACAGTTTTCCATGTGATGTTTTCCACTTTTCACGTAGCTAACTGTAGTCTACCGTTTCTATGCTTTCTACTGGGAGAGCTGGTCTGGAGGGGACTGTACGGCTCTGGGTATACATGGACAGACCCCTCTGCAGGCCAATCGTAGGCTAACTTCCTTGTCCCCAGCAGGAGGCTAGGATGTCTGGGACCTGACCCTAACATGCGCCCTGCTTTTACCCTTTAGTCCTTAGTTGACTGGACCATAATGAGCACAGGATCTGGGGCAGCTAATCCATAAACCAGCTGGCATTCTGCCTGGCATGAGGAAAGCTGGGCCACTCCTATCTGACCCTGAGCACTTTGGACCAGGACCCATTAGCAAGGAGGGTGGCACAGGTCAGGGTACCAGCCATCCAAATCTCTGTTCAGGTGAGTGTCACAAGGAGCCACAGTAACGCAGCATCCCAGGGTGGGCGCAGGAGTGGAGGGAGGGGATTTTAGTCCCCAGAGCCTGCTTTGGCCTTCCACTCCCAATCTGACCACCTCCCCAACTGTCCCTGCCTTGGAGGATGGAAGCAGGCTCTGCACAGGAGGGTGGAGAGACGCAGGTCTCCTGCAGCCCTGGCGTTCTGCGGAGCCGCATGGCTTGGAAGGCTGCTTGGCACTGCACCCGGCTCTGCGGCCTGTTGGGAGAAATGCCTCACCATCGTCAGGCGTAGAAACCCAACCTAAATGTCACACTGCTTCCGCCCAGATTCCTTCTGCCTCGTGCCTGCAAGGCATCTCTCACCTCCTTCAGCCACTGTCAGACATAATTTCTTTGGAAATCTGTCCTCAGAACGGACCTTGGGCTTCTCTGGGCGAACTGGTCTGTTACCCTCAGGACCTGGCACGGTGCCCGGCCCAGCAAGGAGGAGGCCTCAGGTACACAAATGAAGGTGGGACACACTTGGCAAAGCCCTGGGCTGGGGGACTCTGGATCTAGCACTATGCTTCTCCTTACTGGATGGCTTGGATGGCAAAGGCTGAGACAGGGATGGATGCTTCTGAAGGGGTGGACGGCTACGGGTGTGGCACGGGGACATCCCTGGGTTCCATCCTCAGCATCACAAAAACAAAAGAGAAAGACGCAGAAAGGCTGGAGGCAAAAAAAGAGAAAGACTGGAGGGGATCACTCTAAGTGGGGCTCAACGCCCTTCTGTTGGGCACTGGAGGTGCCTCCTGCTCCGGTCTGCGGAGAGCCGCTTCCCGCCCACACCCTGCACACTTGGAGCAGGGCACACGGGGGAGCAGAGTGGCTTAGCGCAGCATGGCTGTAGCCCAGGAGAGTCTGGAATTCTGGCCCCACGTGGTCAGAGCCGGCCCTTTCCCTCTTTTCCTTGCGGAGTGGAAACCGTGAACTAGAACTTTTGCAGTGAGGAGCCACTGCTTTTGAACATGCTGGACCCTAGATTAGAAGAGTCTGGTGAGCTTTATGAAGCCAGTGTGGGTGACCTCATCAACCTGCTGAGAGACGGCTTGTCCGGCTTCCTGCCCTACCCTGGTCCAGCTTGTCTTCTGGCTGCTGAGGCAGGGAACTGGGTTCCCCTGGTACCTCCAGCCCCCACAGCCCTTCCACTCCTGAAGGAGGGACAGGGGAGAACAGCCCAGAGCCCAGACCGGTCCCGAGTGCCTGCCTTCTCCATCGGCCCAGCCTGCTGCTCTGGAAGAGCAGGACCTCCGGGCCTGGCGCCCCTGGTTCTCTGCCCATATGCCCATGGCCTGAGAATGACCAACTCATTCAGGTGCAGGAGCAGATTTGACAAGATGTCATGGGAACGTGTGTCTAACTAGTCCTCGCCTTGGGCTCAGGCTGAGCAGATACAGCAGGAGCAGAAGGACGAGGGAGAGCAGTTGGGGTGACAGGAGGGAGACCTGGGCCTCAAGATGAAGTAACATCATTCTAGTTCCAGCACTCAGGAGGCTGAGGCAGGAGGATGTCGAGTTTGGGGTGAGCTTGGGCTATGTAATGAGTCCCTGTCTTAACAATAGTGGTGTTACTCTGCTGCTGGGGCTGTCCCTCTGTGTCAGAGAACAGATGTGGGTGGAGGCAGGATTCCTTTCCCCTCACACGGTGGCCTCAGCGCTTCAGAGTCCCCTCTTGCATAACCTTGAAGAAAGTTCTCAGCCTCTTTCTCCCTCTCTCTCTCTCTGCATCGCTTTTCCCTGTAAATCCTCATTTCCTAGGGAATTTTACGGGGCCCCAGTTAGAACAACATGGCCCAGCTATGAGCTGGGAAGTGGATCCTGAGGGAGAGGTGGCCTCGGGTGTAGTCCTGGTTCTGACACTCACTAGCGGGGTGTGTTGGGGTCACCTCGTTGGTAGGAGAGGGTAGGGTGGGATGCCACTGCCCCTCACAAGCTTGCCTTCAGAGGAGAGAACAGAGGCTCTGGCCAGCCCTGGGCAGCACCTCTGCCCTGTCCCATTCCCACAGGGGACAGTTGCCACCCTTCCATTGCTGCAGGAAACACAATCAGAGGAGCCGAAGAAGGCCTGAGCCCATGTTCCCACCACTGGAACAGCCGCTGGCCACCCCAGCCCAGGTGTGGAGCCCCGGCCAAGGTGGCTGTTGGCAACCCCAAAGCTGAGCCTGCCGCCCTGACAGTAATTGCTGAACTCCATGAGCCGAACACCTCGAAGAGCTAAAATGACTTTAAATGCCTAAACATTTTAAAACAAACTCTACAACACAGGGCTTTTAATCCTTTTTTTTTTTCTTTTTTTTTTTTTTTTTACCCCCAGCGCTAAAGCTCTTTCTGTCTCTCCTTGCTTTCTCTTTTGGGGGAAATTCAAAAGCCGTTTTCCGCCTCATTACCTGCACACTGTGAGTGATGTCTGTCGGTCTGTGCGCTGTAAATACCTTAAATCATGCTTCATTAAGAATATCTATGGTGCTATTAAAGAGCTATAATAGACAACGAGTTAACAGATGATTAAAGATGAATTCCATTTGTGTCAGTCACCAGCCAGAGAGAGACAGGCTGGAAGTTCTCGACTCATTATCCCGCAGCTCCCTGCCCCCGCCCTGGCTCTGTGGGGCTAGGAGGGCAGGGAGGCTGTCTGCTCCGAAGCTGGCACTGGGGTGCTGGGGGGCTGGGTGCGGCGGAAAGAATGTGCCTGAGGGGCTATAGCAGGAGGGCCCTGGCGCTGCGGGAGAGGAGGTGTGTGTATGTGCAGGTGTGCAGGTGTTCACGCATGTGCGTGTGCTCACCCCCCCAGGCACGTGTGCAAGGACCTATGCCCACAGATGGCTATTTCCATGCACAGCTTCAGAAGCCTCTTGAAACCATAAGAAAGAGGTCTCTGCTGACTGCCGGGTAGGCAGAGAAAGGAGATGGCGTCCCAGAGGCAGAGACATCAGGGCTTTTGGTAGCAGCCACAGCAAGTAGGAAGGAAGGAGAGGGGTCCTTTCCTCGACTGTGTTTTCAGGAAAGATTGGACAAGCATCACCAAAAGACAAGGGGTTTTGGCGAAGGGACAGGACTGTCGAGGGAGCAGAGGTTTCCCTTTGGAGAACTGTTAGTCAAAGGCCAGAGAACCACCTCACACTAACCTCTCCTGGGGCAGTGTGTACCCTCCTTCCAGCTCAGTGCCGGGGACCCAAAGGGCTTCTGCTGAAATGGATGAGCAAAGATCCCATCAGAAGTGAGGGGAGGGCTGGGGACAGCTCAGTGGCAGAGCACTTGCCTAGAAGTATGTGGGGAAAGCTGGGCGTGGTGGTGCACACCTGTAATCTCATCACACAGGAGGCTGAGGCAGGAGGATCCCTTCTAGTTCAAGGCCAGCCTGGGCTACATGGAGAGATTCTGTCTTAAAAAAACAACCAGACAAACCAAAACTAAATGAAGGGGCTTCAACATTCCTCATGGATATGGAATGATTTTTCTCATCCATCCTTTAGAAGATGTGGGAATTATGCTCCCATTTTAAGTGGTGAAGCTGAGGCATGGCATAAAGAACAGATCCTGGCTATCTGTCAGTTAGTGGATGCTAAGTGCCTTTTCCCTGTGAGATGTGCTTCTGGGATTTAAGGCCTGATTCTTCCGAAGCGCTTTGCAGTGCAGATGAGAAGGTAGAAATTCCACTGCACCAGCGGGGAAAGGAAAAACTGTCAACTCAAGGTCAGTCAGAGGGCAGAGAGGTGGCGGCAGACAAGGCAGCCTGGGTCGCAATCTTGGTAGCGTCTCTTGCTCGTGCTAATGATAAGACACCAGCTCTTCCTGGCACCTCCTGACCCAGACGGTGTTTCTGTGCCCACTGCCAACTCACTCTGGCTCTGCTGGCAGCGCTGATGTGTGGCATTATGCTATTCACGTCCCCAGTGCTGCTGTCACATTCGCTGACATCCTGGTGTCACCTGCCATGCAATCTTGAACGAACTACTTGGCCTGGGGTGTTACTATGCTCTTCACTCTTCACATCTACTTTTTAATGCAAAAGAAAAGAAGAAGTCAAAATCTGATGCTTCTGCCAGCCGTGGCATTGCAGGCCTGTAATCCTGGCTACCTGGGAGGCTGAGGCAGGAGGATCACAAGTTCGAGATCAACCCAGGCAAAGTAGTGAGTGTCACAAAATAAAAAATGTATGCAGGGCGCCCTTGGGTTTAATCTCTAGTACTGCTCAAAAAAAAAAAAAAAATCCCATGCTTCTGGATTTTCCACACAGAGCCAACTGCCGCTGTTCAAGGCTCTGTGGCTCTCACCTGGCTTCTGTTGCCATGGATGCGCCCAGATTGTAGCTGGGACTCAGAGAGAGGGTCTGAGCATGATTTGAGAAGAGGGTGGCACTGGTGGGCACTTGATCAGTGCTGGACAAAAAGAAACCAAGAGTGAATTCCTCCTGGTGGCCATGGGGCGCAGGCTGGTCTGCCTGCAGGGAGAACTAGGAAGCCAGAGGGGGCAGGGTGGGAAAGTCCTGTTCAGATTGAGGGTGAACAGCAGGAGTCAGAGCTGTGAGAGGGCTGAGGTGGCACCATATTTTTCTTGGTCTAAAAAAGTGCACATCTTCATGGCAAATGTGCGTGCGATGGTAGAAAGAGCAGGGGCTCTGAGCCTCACTCCGCACGGGGAGCTTGCCACACACAACTTCCAGGCTTCCTTCATCTTCACGATGGAGATGCTAACCCTTCCTCCCAGTGTGGTTTGCAGAGGAGCCACAGCATGCACGCAGGAGCTCTGTCCAGCTCCTAGGCAGGAGGACTGCAGGTGCCCGTCTCTGCTCACTCACAGCCGCAGCCTCCCAGGGCCCCGGAGGGCGGGAGGAAGGGGCTGTCAGGCAGCGCAGTGCGATCCAAGTTTAGAAAGGAGTTGGAATAGACTTAGGTTCAGACTCCGCCGGCTTCATGCCACGTTCCACTTCCAGGAAAAGAAACGGGCTTGTTGGAAAAAGCAAACAGACTCCGAAAGCATCTTGGGCATCCAACAGTTCTTAGGAAACAGCATTTGGGCAAACATCACTGAATCAGCAACACTTGGATCCTGTTTCCATTGACAGCCTCGGGGACTAGAGAGCGAGAGGCAGGGGTCCTGGGAAGGCAACCTCTCAGGGACAAGGTCCAAACGCATCCTGGGGGAGGTCTGCTACTTCCTGTCTCCCATCCCTGCCTGGCTGCAGGGTCCCTTGGATGAGATCTACCATGCAGGGGCCATGGCCATTGCTGGACTTCTTGAGGAAGGAAGGTCTTTTCCTAATGCAAAAATCCCTTAACCCAAACATCAGGCACAAGTTCCAGCCATGTTGGTCACTGGGGCATCACGTGGCCTTCAGTGTGACTTTTTGTTCCAGCGTCTTTGCACTCACTTTTTTTTTTTTTTTGAGACAGGGTCTTCTTGTGTAGCCCAGGGTGACCTTGCAGTCTTGGCAATCCTCCTGCCTCAGCCTCTCAAGTGCTGGGATTACAGGTGTTCACTTCTTGAAAATGAATGCCTACTGTCCTGGGATCCTTGGAGAGAGATACGAAGAGAGACTCTTGGGGATTTTACAACCAGATAGTGAGACCCAGAGATCATCTGCTATAATTGGTTATTATACAAGGAGGAAACTGAGGCTCAGGAGGACTGAATGACTTGGCCAAGGCCACACAGCTCAAATCAGGGTCTCCTGACATTCCAGTGCTGTCCCATAGTGCCATGCACCAGCAGACTGGTTTAGGTCCCCACATCTGCAGCCCACAGTGAGCAGGAAAGTTCTCTTCCTTGCTCACTGGAACCAAATCACCAACAAACAGCCTCCAGGAAAAGCGGATGGAAAGGAGCTCCCCGGAAAAGGCAGGTGAGGGGGAGGGGTTGGGGGAGGGAGAGAACATGCATCGCCTCTGATAATTGAATCTTGGTGCGGGGAGACAGCTGGACGCACTGCAATTGAGCTGAGTAGAAAATGTGATTTCCTTATTGTTAGAGGTCTCTGTGGCCCCAGGCCCAGATCATTTACTCCAAGCACCTGCTTGTCTCACGCATCTGACCCCAGCGCCCAGCTGAGCCACGGGGCAGCTGGGATCAGCCGCGTGGGGCAGGGAACGAAATTAATTTTCAGTCCCTAGGGGCGGCGGTTGGTAGCTGAGCAGCCAGGATTACACAGAGCTGAAGAGAACAGAGTACGCTCGCTCTGGGAGAGTTATTGAACTACGGAAGATACTGTGGAGGAAGAGGAGAGGGGGCGAGGGAGACGGCGGGGAAAGTCTTTATTGGCAATCCCATCCCTGGGATATAATGGACATTCTCCTGCTGGAGATTTTGCCTCTCCCTGATTCCTCGTCCGAATATGTAATTTCAAACTCTTGCCCTCCACCTCCAAAGAAGCAACCCCTGGAAATGAGAAGACCTGAGTTTCTTTTTTCTTCTCCTTCCTACCCGTGGTGCTAAGGCAAGAGATTGCCTTGGCAAAAGGGCCTTGCTCTAGTTACATGACAAATGTGTTGTGTTCCTGATTCCAACGACCAAAGAGCACCAACATCCCTATATCTTTTCCAAAGCCATGTACCAAGGAGAAAGCATTGGTCGTCTTTCCCTTTCTAGTAGTTGGTAAGTGAACAGCAGTTTAAAACACCCCAGTGTCACCCAACCAGCAAGAGCCTAGAGAAATCTGTTTTCCAGCCCAAACTTGGTTCCAGCAGAGTCTTTTGTGAGTGTGAAGAAAATATGAGTTATGAGTTATGGTTCCTAGCCATGCAAAGTCCTCACTATAAAGAGAAAAAAAGGATAATCAAAAGGAAAGAAAATGCGGCATGTTTCCATTGCGTTTGCTCACATCTGAATATACACCGGCCTACATTTTCCATGTCCTGGGCGTCAAACAATTAAAATAGAAAGAAGACTAATGATGATGGCGACATAAGGGAAATGAAAAGCACTCAGATGCACATGTGTGTGTTAATGGGCTCATATCCACTGCACTGCATCCTTCTGCAGTCCCGGCCCTTCATGAAAACAGGAGCGAGGTCTCCGCAAAGGAACAGGGCATCATTAGCGCAGTCAGGTCTCTGTCTCAGCCCACAGCAATTATCACCTGGGAGCCTGTGGGCTGCGAGGTGCTTTCATTATGGGGGGGTGTAAGGGAGCACTCACCCCGAGTCCCCATCTTGGGTTGAAACAAGCATTTGCCGCATTAAGGACCCCAGCTTCATTTCAGTCTGTAATTGCTTTGATTTGGGTACTCATGGGACATGGAGACTTCATGACTAAGAATTAGATTAGTCAATAAATTTGCTACTTTTATGAATCATTAGTCAGCCCTCATTTTAGTTCTTTCCCACACTGGTCTGAACCGATGTAACAGATTTCTTTTTTCCCCCTGGTGGGGGCCAGTGAAATCACCCTCCAAGGCCACCTGTTCCAGGGATAATTGGCTCCGTCACAGAGGTGGGATGAAATCGGCGGGTGCAAGCAGGGAGTGTGTTTCTGCTTTCCTGCTCCACGCACATGGAGGTCAGAGCTGGATGCTAGAAAGAGCTGATCGCAAAGTCCTTATACTTATGAGAGCTTTTAACTTTTAAAACTCCTTAACCTCTATTAGCTCAAGGCCCTAGTGATACATAGGAAGGTCTTCTTCTCCCCAGATCACCTCAACACTCATTGCTTGGGCTCAGTGAATGAACTTCCAAGACTATGGAAGTTCTTGAGCAGAAATTTGTCAGATGAAGGTAAAGAAACACTTTTTCTAGGCCTTAGGAGGGGTTGGGACTGACAGATGAACAAATTGTCGGAGATATATCTCCACTGGGGCAACAAACCAATCGCCTCTTTTAAAGAAAAAAACTGGTGATAGTTCAGACAGCAAGAATAACAACCCACCCCAACACCAGAATACAAAGAGCATAAAAAATACAGAAAAGAAGAAATTATGGTGGATGCATCCAACAAAATCAATGGATGCAATGCCACACACAGATCAGTGGTGTAACAGCCTCATTCTGAAAAATCCAGCGCACAAGTCCGAGTGCTAGAGAATTAGAGGCGGGCTTTCCCTTTATGCAGTGACTGGGTTACAAAGTCGTGTTGAGATCACCAGCAGAGGTGGGTGAGGGAAGCACTTTGTAGGGTTCACGGTTAAGGATGTTTCCACCCACGCGGCTCCATTTTCCACAGGAGATGGAACACGACTGGCAACTCCCTTTCTGATACCCTGCATACATAGGACAATTCTTTTCAAAGAGGGCTCGATGGATACACATGCACGCTCCATCTGAACCTGGGCATTTTTAGGGCCAGATGTGCGCTCCTCCTACACAGCCAGCATACACACAGCCTTATAGGCGAGAGGGCAGAGGACAGTGATGCTGCAGGAGGGACCAGGCTGGGGAATGCTGTTGGTGGCAATGAATTTGTAACCCTGCCTCGGAGACACCCAGGGATATAAATATGCCCCACCAACAGCCCCGGAGAAGCAGGAGAATAACCAGGGGCTGGGCCCTTGGGAAGCAGAGGGGTTAATGTCTCCACTTAGGGAATTTGAATTCTCCATCAAGCGGTTTGTCAGGATTGTTGTGTATTTACTGTAATTACAGAACATCAAATGTGCATTGATGTAATTACCATAAATATGTGTAAAGACATTATAACGTGTAATTATGTCATATAATTCTTTAATAAGGCATGCAGATGAAAAATCACTCTGCACATGCTCACTTCTTTTTCTATTGCTACTGAAGGTTTTATTTCCTTCCCCCTCTCCCTCCCTGTCTTCAAATTACAAAGACAGTTTCTTCTATTGAGGATTAACTAGCAGAAGAGAGAGGTTAGACAGTAAGCATGTGTGTGTGTGTGTGTGTGTGTGTGTGTGTGTGTGTGTGTACAAGTGTGGGGGAGTGAGCGCACACACGCAGAGAAAAGAAAGGCACCTTCCCAGCCTGGAAGAGTTATCACAGCCCAGGTGTGAATGGCACACCTGTCTTGCAGTCAGAGTCCTCACTGCTGGTGGTGATGAATTCTACGACCTGGAATAAACCCCTTCTCCTCCCCTTCTCCTCGCCTGGAATTGCCTGGGGTGACCCCACAAGGGTGAGTGTGTCAGTGCACAGGCCATCTACTTTGTTAACACTGAGGGCCATCTGCTGTGTTGATACAGAGCTCCTGAGAGGAACTGACACCATTCTGAACCCAGGGAACTTGTGTAAAGATTTGGACAGGAGGGAAACGTCCTGAGGTGGGATCGGTAGGAGTTTTCTAGCAGAGCTTGGGTGGGCCAGCTTGTCACTGAGACAGGAACAAACTTAACATCCTTAGTTGTGGGGTCTGTGCCAAGATGGACATTTTCATAATTTCCTCCTCCACCCTGCAGGCCTGGTGTCCCTGAGATCTAGAATTCTATTGATATAATAGCTTGAAATTTTATGTTCCTAAGACTGAGAGTTAAATCAAATGAGAAAAAGTGCTCTAGTGAGTGGGGAAGGCCTTCCCAGTAATGATACCAAGAAAGAAATCATAAAGAAGACCGACAGATCAGACTATGCAAAAATGTACATTTTCCATATATAAATTCACCATAAGTATAGTAAAAAGCAAACAAAAGACCAAGAAGATATTTGCAATATTCATGGCAGAGGAAATAATATCCTTAACGTATTAACAAGCTCTGATCAACTATTAAGAAGTCTGGGTAGAAAAAATAGGCAACAATGGATAGAAAAATCACAAAAGAAGTACAAATGGCCAAAAAGCATATGAAGAAAAACCAACTTAATTCATAACCCGTGAGGGAGATACTATTTTCACCTATCAAATTAGTCATTATTTTAATACACCATAACATACAATGTTGGTGAAGGGTTGATGGTATAGGAATAGAAATTGGTTTAACTTTCTTAGGGGCCACATGGCAGTGAATATCAAAAACCCTGAAAAGGTGTATTGCCTTTGATCTGCTAATTTTTTCTAGGAACTTGTCCTAAACAATTAAAAATGTAGTCAGAGATTTAGCTCTGGAGCTGGGGATATAGCTCAGTGGAATAAGTGCCTGCCTAGCAAGCACAGGGTCCTGAGTTCAATCCCCAGTACCACAAAAAAAAAAAAAAAAAAGAACATATATTTACACTTCAAAGATATCAATGGATAAAGCAATAACCACTGTTGAGACCATGTCACCTTGTCTATAGATTAGTTGTGATTGTACTATTTTTTATGCTAATTGGTGTCTGTTTGTTAATATGTTTTTGTACTTTTATTTTTTTAAAATAAAAAAAATTTAAAAAAAAAGAGATTTAGCTCTAAGTTTTCAAATTATGTTTTTAATCGTAAATTATTTGTAACACTGAAGGGAAAAAATTCCCCAGGAACAATCCAGTGCCTAAGAAAGGGTTAAATCAATTTTACTGTCACACTCAGTTCAAGGGTTAATTGGTGAGAGGGTGGTAGTCATACTGCACTCGAAATATCGTTCAGCTATTGAATATGACATGTGACATGTTCTTGCGGCGAAATTCACAGTAGCCAAAATACGGAACCTGTTTAGGTGCCCATTCACAACAGACAAATGGATAAAGAAGGTGTAATGCACACCAGAGTATTATTCAGCCATAAAAGAATGAAATTATGTCATTTGCTAGAAATTGAACAGAAATGGACATCATGGAGTGAAGTGAGCTAGACTCAGACAAGTAGGGCATGTTTTTCCCCTACGATGTGGGATCTTTAAAAAAAAGCTGATATGAAAGTATTTTTAGGCCAAAGGAAGGGAATGAGGAAGAGGGGAAGGGTGTGTAAGAGAGGATTGCATGCAGTGGGTATGATAAATATGCTCACATGTGTATGAAAATACCACATGGAGACCCAATGTTCTATAAAATTAATAGGCACTTATAAAAATATGTTTAGAAAAGAAGAGCATTTGGAAAGGAAGAAATGAAGGTATTTAAAAATGATAGGTTAGGGGCTGGAGGTACAGCTCAGTGGGCTAAGTGCTTGCCGCTAAGCACTACGGCCCTGAGTTCGATCCCCGGTCCCGGAAAAAAAATAAATAAATAAAAATAAAAATAAAAATAAAAATGATAGGTGACAGTTTGATGATATGAACTGATAAACTATTATGTGTAAAAAAAATACCCACCCATATATAAAGTAATATACATTTGTAGACATAAAACTGTGGAGAAATTTATACCAAGATATTACTTGTCATCTTTTAGTGAGGAGTAGAGGCATACAATTATGTTTCTTTTGTTCTTTGTAAAAATAACTAGGTAGTCCAAATTTTTATAGTGAACATTTGGGCTACTTAAAAAATGGCGCACATGCACGCACATGCAAACACACGCTTTGCTTTAATGCCCTAAGGCATTCAGAGAGAATTCACAATTTATAAAGAAGCCTTCACACCACCCAGGGCTCCTGTCCCCTACTAGGGCCGCCCCTTTGGCCCAGCCTCTTGCTCCCTGCCACTCATTCCAGAAACCTTGTCAGCCAGGGCCAAGTCCTTGAAGTTCTCACACTAAGAGTACAGGGGCAGAAATTGGTGTACTTTAAGCAAGATTAAAATCAGAATTAGAGGCTAAACTGGTGGGCTAGAGCTGTGCGGGGTGATGGAGCCCCTGAACCCAGAACCCAGAATCCTTCAGCTGAAGTCACAGGAGAAACTTAAGTTGGGGGAACTTACGGAGTTGACTCTCGTGGGGTGCAGAGTCTAGAACCAAAGAGGGAGGCAGAAGTAGGTTATTAAGTTGAACAGCCAGAAGCTAATAGCAGATTCTGAAGTGATCCTAATGAGATTCTCTGTCTGTCTGTCTCACTGTGCATTGTTTCAGGCAGCATGTGCAATTAGGCAGCTATGAGCCGTGAAGATGAACGGTAGGTGATGCAGAGGTTGCAGAAGGGCGGCTACCTATGAGAAGGACCTGACTGGCAGAAGCCCCATGATGTACAGTGCAGTGGTCTTGCCAGCCATCACCTCCACCGGTCTCAGAGCATGGGACCATGTGCAAGAATTCTTTGAGGGGCCAGGCTTGAGGTGTTTTACTCTTGATATGATTATGATTAAGTAGTCCTCTCCACGTGCCAGTGAAGAGACGACATTGTTGGTCAAAGGCAGACGGTCTGGGAGTTGAGGTGGGGAAAGGAGACAGCCAGATTCTTGCATTTCTTCTTATCATCTCAGATTTCTTTCTCAGATGTTAAGAAGCAAAATAGCAAAGGCGTCAGAGGAGTTTAAATGTTTTTAGCAGGGAGGTAAAGAAAGGAATTAGCGTAGATCCAGTAAATGACCACTCGGGTGACTGCTCATGGTCAATTTCAAAACAAGAATTATCTTCCTTTGTTGTCATTTTCGTAAACATAGCAATAAAAGGTATAAAAATACACCCTCAGTGGTATATGTTTAGCTCCAGCCTCTTTGGGAATGCGTAGTATGTATGTCACTCTGTCATTCAGATTTCCAAGTACGACCTTGTCTCTACTCCATTCACCACCAGAGTATTTTTAGAAAGCAAGAAAGGAAGGATACAATCATTTCAGAGATGAAACGACTGAGACTTAGACAAAATAGCTGAAACTCAAAAGCCCCATGTTAAGTAAGTCACAGTACTATACGGAGAGGCCTGTTCTGTGGCCATCTGGTCCACAGCTCCATCTAGGAGTTGGCATTCATGGGTGTTCCCATGATACCCAAACATCAGTGACAATAAAATACAACCCAATTCCCAAATGTCATAGACCAGATCATTCCTGCCATCAACATGAACCTTTGTGCTTAGGCTGATGAAAGCCCAGACTAGGATGGAAACTGAGGCAGCATCCACTCTCAGAGAACCGCATTGTATGGCCAGCAGGCTCCCCAGGAACCTGTGCCCAGCAGAGAGTCCAAGATGACAACTCCAAGGAGCGTCTGGGCAGAGCCAATGATGCGTTATATGCTGAGCTCACAACACAGCACTGAGGCTACTTGCAAGTATTCATTTGGAAGGAGGTAAGGTAATTCAGGCTGGAATCTCATTTATTTTCTTCACTGCAGCTGGAATTTGACTACGAGGGGGATCACTTCGAACCAAAGCCAGGGAGGACACCCCAGCAGCACTCTGGTGCCATGTACCCTGTCTGCCTGGTGAGGGGAACCTTGGGGCCTTCCTAGCAGAAGAGATTGAGCTAGGGTAGAATGGACATGCAGGGCACCCTCATACGTAGAACAGATTTGGCAATTCAGGGCAGCTGAGGTTCACAAGAATACGTAAAGCCGCATCCCAGCAATCTATGAAATCAAAGCCTAGCTTTGAACTCTGCACTCCTTGGCATGGCATTTGCGGTCCCTTTGGCCTCCATCTGGCCTCCTCTCCTAGTCTGTTCTCTGTACTTTCAGTTTGGACCCTGCTGGTCAGCCTCTCTTCCCTAAAGCATCCACAAGTCCTATGTCTCTGCCCTTCACTTTACACCTGAGACTCAGACTCCACATTCACCTTTTAAAAAATACATGCTGGAATACACGTAACAGACAATTTGCCATCAGTGTTTTGTTTTTGTGGTGTGGTGCTGAGGATTGAACCCAGCCAGAGCCCTGACACACGCTAGGCAGGCGCTCTACCACTGAGCTACACCCTCAACACCATTTCTTATTTTTTTTGTTAGTACACGTTTGCAGTACATAATGTTTACATTCCTTGTGTGGACTTGATACATGTACATCACACATCTTAATTCCTTTTTTATCCCCTTTCCTCCATCTCTTGATCTCCTTCCTATGTGAGAATGATCTCCTGCCTTACCATTATCTTTCATTTTGTTATTCATTAATACTTTGAAGTAGACCATTAACTAGCCTCCCCTACACTTGGACTAATGTGCAGTGAAGGTCCAGAACTCCTTTCATCTTACATAACTGAAACTTTGTTCTTGTTAAAGAATTCCTCATCCTTCCTCCCGGCCTCAGACAACCACCATTCCACTTTCTCTCCAGGAATATGGCTCTTCTAGGTCTCGCATATAAGTGGAATGGTACAGTGTTTGTCTTTTTGTGACTGGCCTGTGTCAGTTAGCTTCATGTCCTCAAGGGCCGCCTATGTTGTAGCATGGGTCAGAATGGCCCCTCTCTTAAGGCTGAAGATGCTTCCACTGTGGGGACAGACCACAACTCACTTCTGCACTTCCATCTTGTTGGCTCTCTCAACATCTGACTCCATCCTTAAACCTAGGCTATGCCCTCCATGAAGCTGCCCTATGCCCATCCTCACAGTGAGTCATTCATGAAGACCTTCAGGAGCACACACTCTATACCAGGCACTGTGCTAGGTGCACACAGGCACACAGGACCAGAAGCCATAGTCTCTCTCTCATAGACCTTCCAGGCTCAGCTTCCTGACGAAGCAGTGATGACACTGTGACACTGTTAGCTGTCCTGCTGCCTCAAGGTTTGCCTACTGGTCTCCACAAGAGTCATCACCTCCTTTGTGAGCTCTCAGGGACCTCAGCCACATCATCTCTCAGGATACCTACAGCCTAGAACAGTGTATGGAACATAGGCAATGCACAATAAATATTTTTGGACTAGAATTAAATCTGCACCCCTTGGAAACCAGTCGAGGCACAGGAAGGATAGTGTAACTACTTCATGTCTACATAGGAAATGAAGAGATACAGCCAGAATGCAAATCCAGGCAGGCAGACTGTCTCCACCACACTCTTCTGGTAGACTGGCATTGGCAAGACTTGACGTCAGTTACATTTGGCAGAAACTCACTGGAGAATCCTTTTAACGCATTACAAGGTGCTTGACCCTGGGCTCTCTGATATCAGGGATCTATTTTCTGTATAGATTCTCCTAGGTCATCCGGGTTCTGAATTTTCTTAGGTCTAAAGGATGTCAGCCTGATTAAAAGGAAATACCAAGAAGTAAGAACTTCTCTTGAAAGAAAGGTGTTGGATGGGAGTGGTGGACAGGGAGAAATGGAAGGAAACAAAGAGGAAATAGTTCCAGAATATTTAATATCCTAGGCATACTTCTTTTTGGTAAGACACTAGGGATTGAATCCACGGTCTTTGCACTGAACTACATCCCCAGCCATTTTCAAAAATTTTTGAGACAGAGTCTCACTAAATTGCTAAGATGCCCAGGCTGGGTTTGAACTCATGATCCTCATGGCTCAGTCTCCCAGAGTGCTGAGATTACAGGCATGCACCACTCTCTTTCTAGACGTAATCTTTCACTTTAGTCATAAAGCCTTGGGAGTGATTTGTTAGGAGCCTAGAGTTGGTTTGGGGAGCAGTAGCAGTCATTTTCTTCATTTCACACCAATGTGAAGCCAGAACAAACCTCTCCTGGATGTTTAGCGAAGGGCCATGTGAGGAGCTGGAGGGCTGAGGCACCTAATGAAGGACATAGGCTCTGATGGGAATCATGGGGTGAGGGACATGGCAGGAACCAAGCAGAATGGCCTGGAGAGAGGCGTGGGGCTTGGGTAGCAGGAAGGGGTGAGTAAAGTCACCATTGCCCCTTGCCCTATGATACCCATCAGAGCCGATGCCACCTCCTTAGGTGCCTCAGTCCTCCAGCTCTCCACATGACCCTTAGCTAAACATCCAGGAGAGGTTTGTTCTGGCTTCAGATTGGTAGAGAAAGTCACTATTATGAAGCCGGCATTTTTCAGATAACTCACAGCCTGGCTGGATAGAGAGGAAGGTTGAAGCAGGAGAGAAGTGAGGCGTAGCCAGTGTGGGGACTGAACGGGACTTTCTTATGTGACCCATGGAACACTGTGGCCTACTTTGAAAAGGAGAGCGAGGCAGTCTGGGAAGGGTAGTATGGCAGTGATGCATCAGATAGGCTGAGCAGAGTGGGGTCCCAAGGGAGCTATGGTGGCCAGTTTTATGTGTCACTGTGGTGAGAGGCTACAGAGCCTGGTAATTCAATCACATTTGCCAAAGACGGCACTAAAAGAAAAGACGGGTGCTCTTGTCCCTCCCAAAGCTGAAGCCAAAGCAAAGGCTTTGAAGGCCAAGACAGCAGCATTGAGAGGTGCCCACAGCCACATGCAGAAAGAGAAGATCTGTGTATCACACACCTTTTGGTGGCCACCGTGCTGCAGCTCTGGTGGGAGCCTAAATACCCTAGGCAAAGCGGAAAAGCATACTAGACCACTCTTCCAGCAACCACTGCTGACCACTGAGTCTGCTGTGCGGAAGAACACAGCACACTTGCTGATGTCAAGGCCAACAAGCATCAGATCAACAGACTACAAAGAAGCTCAATGACACAGATGTGGACAAGTTCAACCCTCTGATCAGTCCTGATACAGAAGAGAAGGCATGTGATTGGCT
Organism: Dinomys branickii; assembly: GCA_004027595.1. Taxonomy (NCBI): domain Eukaryota; kingdom Metazoa; phylum Chordata; class Mammalia; order Rodentia; family Dinomyidae; genus Dinomys; species Dinomys branickii. The sequence goes on from PVLD010008608.1 coordinate 77,590, forward strand.
CCTCCTGATTCTGATGCTTTGGATGTTACCAACAAAATGCGGACCATCTACTGGCTAACTGTAAATGCACACTTTTCTCACCATTAAAAAGGAACAACAAAGATGAACCTGGGTGTGGCTGTGACGGTATGTTGTAGATGTAATTAATGTCCATAGCCAGCTGACTTAAACAGAAGTGGTCTGAGATCGTCTGGGTGTGCCGGATTCATCAATGAATTCTCCCGGAAGAAGAAATGATGCCTGTGGACTGCCTGGGCCTCCCGGTGCCTACCCATGGATTGGGGACTTGCCTCGCCAGGCCCCTCAGCTCAGATCTGCCGCTTACTGGCTCTGCGCATCTCACTGCAACCTGATTGATACAGGAACAACTCACTGGTGATGGTTGGGGATATTTATAGTTCAGTGGCACAGAGCCTGCCTGGCAGGCGCGAGGCCCTGAGTTCAATTCCTGGTAGCAACTCCCCCACCAAATGAAACAAAACAACACAAACACCAGTGTGGCTTGGAGTGGAGCAGAGGGCTGTCAATATTGACTGCTAAGGTCTAGATGGATGGGCACCAGCCATGGGAGGTGGTGGAAGCTTTAGGAGGTGTCAGGTACTTAGGTCTTGCGGGTGTCAAAGGGGATTGCCAGGCACCTTCCTTTCTCTTCCTCTTTGCTTCCTGGCCCTGCGGTGAGCAGTTTACTGGGCTATATGCCCAGCGGAGACCCAAAGCAATAGGTGTGCCTCATCTTGGACTGGAGGCTCCAAGACTATGAGCCAAAATAAATCTTTTTCTTTATGAGTTAACCTTTCCAGGTGTTCTGTTATCATGACAGAAAGCTGACCAGAATAAATGGAGTGAGGAGAAAGGAATGACCAAGACTCACACAGGTTGGAGAGAAGGTACGGGTGAGAGCAGAGCCCAAGCCTGGCTGAGCTGTGGGGGCCGGGAGACGACAGACAGATGCTTGCGTTCCCACTCTCATGTCCTCCTATCCATACAAGTATCTCAGCCTATGGGGCTTGGCACAGTGCGAGCTTGGATGAGGACCTTGCGATGTCTTCTGGCTACAACACTCTTGATCCCAAACTGTAGCCAATTCTCTACAAGTGCCTTGTCTTCAATCAAAAGCGGGCCTTTCCTCCTAAATGAAGTAGGTATGTTTTCTTTCCCCCTAAAAGTGATTAAGTGAGCACAGTCAATGGGTTTCTTTGTAGGTATCAAACAGCACAGGAAAGGGTGGGGGTCAAACTTTCCGAGACCTAAAACACAATGACTTGTGTGGATTAGCTGAAGAGCAAGGCAAGGTGTAGCCACACCACATACGAGTGAGGATTCTGGCAACATTAATAGTAATTAATCCTTATTACCATGGACAGACACTATGCAAAGGGCTTCAACAGTCATGAACTCTCAAGGTCCCCAAGAACTCCCCGACGTCCACCCAGTTAATACAGATGAAGAAACCAGGGTTTCAAAAGCCACGTCCTTTAACTTTAACTGGTTGCCATGGCAGAGAGAGGGCGGGTCCAGGGATTGCCAGGCAGCTAGCGCTCCACATCCACCTTTGACTTGTGCCTCAGTTTCTCCACTGGGAGAAGGTGAGGGAAGGGTGAAGAGGGAACCCAAGGAATCTCAGTTGGGGCGGGGTGGGGGGAGCGGCTTCCATTCATTAGCATTTGTAAAGGGCTCCCAGCGCTGCAGATGGGAACCGCTCGGCGCAGGCAGCTTGTTAAAACTAAAAATAGAGCCGTGTAGCACCTTCTCTCAGGCGGCACAGCGCTCCGAGGGGTGGCAGGGTAGGGGAAAGGTAGCCAGAGGTGGAGGAGGCGGGCTCAGGCTAGAGGGTGGCGCCTGCGGGCGAAAGACGGGGACCCTGGCAGCCCTGCGCGCGCGGCTGGGGAAGTGAGCCCCGTACACACCATCTGCTGGAGACAGGAGGGGCCGAGGGCCGGACCGCTGGCCCGGGTCGGATGCGCAGTGTCCGCAGCACCGGGGGCTGGGTGGGCAGGTGGACAGCCGGTGTCAGGCGCCTCGCCGGGCTGGGCGGCCGGGGCGGGATGGGGGCGCAGGGCCGGCGGCGGCGGGCTGCGGGTGGGCCACCGGCTAGCGAAGGACCGCAGGGGAGGGGCCGGCCCACGTCCTCCTGTGACTCAGGTCTGACTCAACGCCGTTTCTGAAACAGCCTGGGGGGCGGGAGGTGCTGTTTTTGCAAAATGACAAAACAGCTCCTGGCTCCGGGCACCCCCGAGAAGAGCTGCGGGCGGCTGGGAATCACCCCGGGTGCCTCCCGGGGGCGGCGGCACAGGGACCCCGGCCCGGCTGCCTCGGCCCAGCCCACTCGGGGACCTGGGTGCACGGGGCGGAGAAGGGCGGGGCGCGCTGGCGGGAAAGGGCTAAAACTAGGAAGGAGTATCGGGTTCTGTCCCAGTCCTCCGCCCGGGAGGAATCACCTCCCTCCAACTCAACTCTTCAGAAGCCTGGGGTCCGGCCGCCGCTCCGGAAAAGCGAGGGGTGCTGCCTGACAAAGCTGGGGGCAGGGGTAAAGCATGCGCCCCGGGAGGAGAAGCGCCGCTATAGTGGGGCGCGAGTGGCTGCAGGATGAAGGGCAGCGCGCACCCTGCAGGGTGGCTGTCGCGTCCGCTCTCAGGACCCCTAGTCCACACCCGCCCCCACTCCCCCCAGCTGAGGGCATCTGTGGTGCCACACCGCGGGCCATTCAGAGCCCGACCGGAGCCCCCGGGAGTTCGCATTCCAGCCTTGAACGCAGAGTTGTGCAGTTTCCAGAGCAGGTCTACAAAGTTATTCTTCTTCTCCTTCTGACACACGAAGAAATGGGAGCTCAGCAAACCTGCTTTATTGTCCCGATTTAGTTGAAAATGAGAGAAACAAGGCCGAAAAAGCAAACCTTGGGTCTTCTGATTCAGGACATTTCTCTGGGTTCCTAGCGCCAAGCATCTTTCTTTGGGGATGTTCGGGCATTTAACTTTACTGAGGTACCTACCACTGTGACCAAGAGCTGAGGCCAGATAGATGAACAGGAGGCACTCTGACCTCCAGGAACACACGATACAGCGAGAAAGAGGAAATAAAATTATAAAGTGCGGTACAGCCCATGCTGTTCTACACAGGAAACAGATTCCCTAAGGGCCCGTGTCTCGGGACTATAGCTAGAGCCACGCCCAAGATTTGAACCCTTGTGTCCACCCACATGTCACCACCGTGCTAAACTGCCCCTGCTGTGCTTAACTATGAGACTTAGGTGAGACCAAAAAAAAAAAACAAGAAGAAGAAATCAAGCAGTAAGCAGTACATACAGTATGCTCCCAATTAAAATATACATATACACCGGAAGAACAATAAAAACTAAAAAAAAGAATGTGACTATATGTCAAAAAGATGGGGGACCTGTTTACTTCCTTTTTTGTAAGGTCCATATTTTCTGCACTGAACATGGATTTTAGAAGAAAGAAAGGAATCGGTAAATGTAATTAGTGAACACTTTAGATCCAAAGCTTTGTTGATTTTTGCCCCCATGGAAACGGGAGGCATTAGTCAACTTGGAAACTGGGAAAGATGCTGAAGGGGAGACTTTATACCCTAGGGGGACGAAAGACAGGCTAGGGCAGGGACACAGAGGTCAGCTGAAGAGGTGGTGAGGAGGTCTGTGTGATGGGAAGGGAGAGGGAAAGAGTGGGGATCTTCTTTCACTCCTCCGTCACACTCCCAGGGAAACCCTTCCAAGCCCTAACGGCCTCTTACAGCCTGTGCTTTGAGGAGAATTCCCCTGGGGGCCCAAGAGAGCCATCCAGGAGTGCGCTGAGATTCCCCGAGGTTATTATTGTGCTGTAAATCCTTTTGTGTCTTTGCAGGAGAGAGAGCTGAGGGGGAGGTAGGACATTAGACTCTGTCAACACATTTGGGTCAGAAGGTGCCAAGTGCTGGGTGGAAATCATGGAGGATGGGCTGTTGCCAAGCACGTTTTCATTAACCTGAGCCTCATTTCATAACTCAGTTTTACTTGCGCTTAGATCTGAGTCCCAAAAGACATCCCATCAATAAGCCCCCACTTGCGCCATTCTGCCCATCTCTGTGAGGTCTCCCGGGCACACCAGTGTTAATATCAGCCTTGGGTTATTAAAATACTAGATTTTCAGGTGGTGGATAGCAGGTCTTGTCCTCTGCTCCCTCTCCAGGCTTTCCAGAGTGCCCTGGTCCCCCTTTCCCCACCAAGGAACCTGGGACAAAGGCCAGCCCACTGTTCTTCCCCTCCTGGCTCTGACCCTGTAGAAACATCCCGACTCCTCCCACTCCCCCTTCCTAGAGTTGCAGCACTGAGCGCACAGAATGCAGACTAGCAGCTTCTCCGCAGATTCTGAGTTCCAGGCTGGAAATAGAGGGGCCTTTGCTCACGTCATTGCATGAAATTCACCATCTGCCACTTGAACAAGAGTCAGAGATGCTTGGTGTGAAAATACAGCTCTTGCTTGGGCAGCTGGCTGGATTTCAGGGTGAGCACCACAGCTGGCAATGGCAGCCTTGAGCCCTGGGTTGCCCGAGTTAGGTATGTGGCCTCATCCTGGGTCAGTGAGATGAACCCACAGTCTTAGATCTCCCCCGAAACAGCACCTCTGTGCACACGCAGACCTCAGAGAGCAGGGAGCAGGGTAGATCAGGACACAGGACCTAGTGGCTGGGCCAGAGATGAAACTCTTGTCCTGTCATCTGGGTGGGTACCTTCTGCCCTGCTTTCCTTCTTTTTCTTTACCTGCCTTGTAGTCGAAGGGGCAGGCTATGAGGAGTCCTTGTGATAACCTAAAAATATAGACCTGGGGATGCTTTCAGTGTTAGTGTTTGCCTGCCTAGCACGCAGGAGGCCCAAGCTTTGATCTCCTGCATCTCAAAATGAAAACTAAACCAAACCAAACCAAAAAACTAATATGTCTATTTCCCTGGTTGGAATATCTAATTTATCTTTCTCACCAACTTTTGGCTGGTGAGCAGTCAAAGCCTATGGGTTTTTTTCTTTTATCTGAGTTTTTAAGTGGTTTTGAGGGTTGAACATAGGGCTCATGCTAGGTAAGTGCTCTGGAATGGAGAGATGTCCCTGGCCCCCGGCTGTCTCTACAGGGTAGGTCTTGGTATCTTAGATTTGTTTGCCTGTCTTCAAGCGCGGAGGGAGTC
>PVLD010008609.1:0-72500 GCA_004027595.1 Dinomys branickii
TAACTGTCTGACTAAATTTGCATGTCTGTATATGGGTCCATACATCTACAATTCGAAGATATCAATGGATAAAGCAACAACCACTGTTGAGACCATATCACCTTGTCTATAGATTAGTTGTGATTGTACTATTTTCTATGATAATTGGTGTCTGTTTGTCAATATGTTTTTGAACTTTTAAGTTTCTAAAATAAAAAAATAAATAAATAAAAAATAAAACTTGTAGAGGTAGAGTTATGGTTTGTGTCTGCATGTTCTCCCAAATTCTCATGCAGCCATGGTTTGGGCTTCTAGATTTATGATTGATTCATGGTCCAAGTTGGAATTATGGATATGGATATGAGTGGTACACCCGCCCTGGGGCAGATAGTTTGCACACAGTGTAGGGGAGGGAAAGAGGCTGCTGGCCGCTGCTCCCCACTTTTTCTCTTGTTGCTTTTGCTATCATCCGCTGCCATGGACTGTTGTTCTCTACCATGTGCCACTCTGCCCTGGAGCCAGCCAAGTATGAACTAAAACTTCCACAAACTTTGAGATAAATAAGCCTTTCCTTCCTTAATTTTGAGTGTTGAGTATTTTGTCTCAGCAATGAGAGAAAAGTAACCAAGACAGGTAGGTAATATGCACCTGGGTCATGTGCGTGCAAGAGTGTCTACAGGTATAGCTAGTAGCAATACCCTATAAACTCCAGTTGTTTTGTTCAGGGCAGGTAGGGAATATCTTGGGCCAGCCTGCATAGGTGCAGATGAGCATGAACAGATATTTGTAACCCATGTAATATTTTATTCTGTGTACTTTATCTATATATCTTTAAATGGGGAGAGTCCACTATATTGCATGAGGTCAGGGACAGTGACACAGATGCTGAAGCCTGAGCTGGCTTCAGCGGCATAGGTGCCGTGGCTGTGGCTTGACCTTGCAGAACACATGGTAGGGGCAGATCTGACTCTGACCTTCCAGGAGTACTGAGTAAGATTATTCTTTCAGGAGTTGATGCTTCCATCAATCCATTCCTGGAGGGGGCTTAGGCCTGTGGACTGGATTATTTTGCCCTGGAGGCAGTTTTTCAAACAGCAGCAGAAGGCAGTAGTAAGAGAGCTTTGGGCAAAATAGCTTTGTCTTGAGTGACCACAGCATATCTAGCCTATTGGACTCCATTCCTAACAGAGCTACTTCCATTCATAAATAGGGTGCATTCAGCATCCGTCAGAGGGTTTATTTTTTTAGTCATGATCTTTCTTGGAGGACCGTGATGGAGCTGGAATGGACAGAGAATAGGCTATCCAGAACTAAATCTGTTACAGAGACAGGGAGCATTTATTTTTGTGCCAAAGTCCTTATAACTTGTAGCCAGAGCATATGGTTGTCAATCAAACTGGATTTTCTTATGGACATCAGATGTTTTCTTTTATTAGGTTTCTGGGTAACAGTGGTTGATGGGCTTTTTACCCTCTTTTTTGATATCTTTGAGATGCATTTTACTGGATTTTTCTAGTTGAGGTGACTTTGGAAAAGCCATGGCAACTCATTTGTCAGGGCTGACAGTCCAATTTTTCTTCAGTCAAAATGTGAAACTCAGAAGAAATTGCGGACAGTCATCACAGGTGGCTATTATATGATGTCATCTGAGCAGAATAGGAAGCAGAAGGCTCCAGAAGGAGGACCTCTGTGACCAAATTCGGGCAATGGCTAGCTGAAATGAGTTCAACTGGCTGGAAATAGATGAGTTGGGATCACGGAGTCAAGCTATAGGTGTTGGCAGCAGCTGCAGTGGCCAACGAGGATGCCAAGGAGCAACTCTCAGGAAGAATGGGACTCTTTTTTGCTTTGCAATGCAGGGAACTGTTTGGTTTCATTTTTAACTCTATAAAAGCCCTTTTTCCTGAAGTCAGAGATTGTAGGCTTTGACTAATTAATTCCTATCTCTGACTTCCTATGTGTGTGTTGTGTATCCTCGAATGAAGGCGTAACAGAAAAAAGGTGGGTGCTCCCCAGAGAGAGACCGTTTAGATGCCTGCCTGGCCATGCCCCCTGAAGGGACTTAAACATGAGTTAGTTAAGAAGGGTTCAAGGCCTCTGTTATGCCTTATGGCAATCACCACAGAACCACAGATGGGGCCCAATTAGCCACTGAGATCAGTGCTTCCCAGTCTTGGTGCAGAGAGGAAGCAGGCTATTGCTTATGCTGTCCATTCCATTCCCTCATACATTCATTCAATAGGCACTCTGGTTAAAAATTCCAACCCCCTTTCTTCAAGAGGTGATCAAACTTTCCTTCCACTCAAGCTGAGCAGGACTGATGGACAAACTAACTGGGGTGCACCCAGCAGAAATCTGAACCTAGTCTTTACCGGAAGGATTTCTATCAGCCTTCTGGACTTCTGAGCTCTGACCAGAATCTCCCAGATAGAACAGCTGAAGGTGTTCTAGAGCATCTCTTTCAGGCGACATCTTTGAAACTTTCCAAACTCTTCCCACAAACCATTTCCAAAGGATCTTGAACCACATGGTCAGGTATGGAAACAGCAATGACCCCACTCCGCTGGTAACCAAATTCTGTCTTGGTTACTTTTCTCTCATTGCTGAGACAAAATATCCACTGCCCAAAATCAAGCAAGGAAAGGTTTATTTAGCTTACATTTTGTGGAAGTTTCAGTCCATACTTGGCTGGTTCTGAGGCAGAGTGGCAGATGGCAGAGGGCAAGCATTCAGGGCAGCAGAGCACAGCAAAAACAACCAGCAAAAGGGAGGAATGGTAGGGGGCTGGGGATATAGCTCAGTGGAATAAGCGCTTGCCTAGCAAGCGCAGGGTCCTGAGTTCGATCCCCGGTACCACAAAAAAAAAAAAAAAAAAAGTTGCAAAAGGGAGGAATGGTCGGCAAGCAGCCTCTTTCCTTCCCTTACATTGTAAACCATCTACCTCCACCCAGGGGGCGTGTAGCTCTCACAAAACTCCATGCCCTCCTCTTCCACAGGCTCAGGGTGTATACAAAATAAGTACCTTGGCTTCCTGCTGAGTCACTTAGCCAAACCTCTAGACTCCCCAAGTTGACACAATGTATCAACCATAACAGAGGTCAGCACAGTGAGTCTTCCTGGCCAATGCACCAGATACAACAGCAAACAAAAACACTGAAGCAACACTCAGGATTTAGAGGCAGATTTATTTAACATCAGACAGGCACTGGCTAGGAATAAACTGTTCCTCAAAATGTCAGGCCCTGACCTCTGATAGTCAAGGGCTTATATAGGATAAGCAATCAGGAAGTATAGAGGCAGAATGGCTTGTCATTTGGAAATTGGTTCTTACATATGCATCATAGTGACCAGCTATACACCTAAAAAGCAGTTTCTAAGAGATAAAAGTGACAGGAACTGTAGTTGGAACTATTACCTGGACAACTAATAAACTGAAGTATATTGCCTGCAGAGAGCATCTCCTGCTATATTGCAGTACTTTTAGAGACTCACCATCCTTTCATTTCTCAACCCACTCAACCTGCCTTCTACCCTCTATCCAGGAACAGCTCTTGGTTAGTTTATCAATACTGGATTGTTACAAATCCATAGATGTATTCTGGCTTTTGTTTGACTTGAATTTTTAGCATGTGAGCTACTGAATGCCAATTTCTTCTCTGCCTACTGTGACTCTCAGCCTCACACTTACCTTCTAAATGCTCAGTCTGAGTCTCTTTTTCAGGGTTTTCCTCCTTTATGTGGCCAATAAATGTTTGGCCCTTAAGGTTAAATACTGGCCTTTCTTTGTTGGTGTTCTACATTCTCTTCCTATGAGATCTCACCCATTCCCTTGGCTTCAGTGAGTCCCATCACCACAGACATAACTCACAAATTTGATTCTCTAACATAAGCTTTTGTCTAAGCATCAGACTCATGGCACAACTGTTACATAATAGGCCTAATGAGATGACTCTTCCTGTGTAAAAAACTCTAGATCTGTCTCATACTTAATCCTCAATCTATATTCTCCAATTCAACCATTAGTATCACTGTGCATCCATTCAAGCCAGAAGCCTGGGTGTCCTCTTCGGTATGGTCTATCCTTCTCTAATCCACTTTGAAGACTAGATAATTTTACGGAAATATCTGTTGAGTGTTCTTATTACTTATTTTTACCACTACTATTAAATTAAATCTTTCACATCTACTAGCATAATCTTCCAAATGATTTCCCAGTTTATAACCTTTCCTTCGTCTATCTTTTCCCACACTGTAACAAGAGTGATCTTTTCAAAATACAAATTTGTTTTCTGTCACCATATGTTATGGTTGATACATTGTGTCAACTTGGGAAATCTAGAGGTTTAGCTGAGTGACTCAGGAGGAAGCTGGGCTGCTTACATTGTAAACATCCTGAGCCTATGAAAGAGGAGGACATGGAGATTGTGTAAGAGCACACACCCCCTGGGTGGGGGTAGGTTGTTTACAATGTAGGGGAGAAAAGGAGGCTGCTTGCAGCCATTCCTCCCTTTTGGCTGGTTAGTTTTGCTGTGCTCTGCTGCCCTAAACAGTTTGCCCTCTGCCATGTGCCACTCTGCCTCTGAGCCAGCCAAATATAGACTAAAACCTCCACAAACTGTAAGCTAAGTAAACCTTTCCTTCCTTCATTTTGGGTGTTGGGTATTTTGTCTCAACAACAACAACAAAATAACCAAAACACCATATAATTGAAAACCCTTAATAATACCCAACTGCTCTTGGGCACAGGTGGAATTAATTAATTTGATTTTGAAGCCTCCACAGGCATCTCTGGGTGTATTTTCTGCCTTATATTGTCTCTTTTGATTTCTCTTATTTGGGTGACACTGGCTTTTAGTCCACTTTCCTATTTGCCACCTTCCTTCCTAGCACAAGCATTTTATACATGCTCCTTTCCTCCTCCTCTTTAGCTGGTTAAATTCTTCACCCATCCTTGGATCTCAGTTCCATGTTCACTCCTTCAGGGAGGCCTGTCCAGCAGTCTGCTTGAGGTCTTATTTGTGCTCTTACAGCACTGAAGACCTCGCCTTCACAGCATTAACCATGTTTCTAACTTTAATTTTATGTATATAATTAGAGTGTAGTGTTTCATTTAGTTTAGATTGTTAGCCCGTTGAGGGAAGGGCTATCTAATTTTGCTCACCTTTATTGTCAGGTAATGTTATATAATAAAAATGACTCCAAAATATAGTGACTTAAACTACTGGTCATTGCATGAAAAGATTCTCAGCATAATTAGTCATTAGGGAGATGCAAATGGAAACCAGAGTGAGGTAATACCTCATACCCATTAAGATGGCTACTAGAAATAAAAAAATAACAAAGTGAAAACGTGGATAAATTAGAGTTCTTATGTTCAAACTTTTCACATTTTCAAACATTTTTACGTTTCCTCAAAGAGTTAAACATAGGTTCTGTGGATGTAGCTCAGTGGTAGAGAACTTACCTACCATGTGTGAGGTCCTGGATTTGATACTCAGCACCACACACACACACACACACACACACACACACACACGCATGTGCATGCATTCATACAGTAAACAGAATTATCATATGGCCCTAAAATTTTACTCTTAGGCACATACCCAAAGAAAGTGAAAAAATAAGTACCCAAATCAGTACATGTATACACTGTAAGAGGATTATTTATAAAAATAAAAAGTGAAACAGTTCAAAAGCCTATCAATGGTTAAACAAATTATACATATATAAAAATAAGTATACATGTGCACAAGTATATATCTATTGTAGTATATCTATATCTATCTCTCTCTCTATATATATATATATATAGCCATAAAGAGAAATAATTTTTTTTTTTTTTTGGCAGTACTGGGGATCGAACTCAGGATGCTACACTTGCTAGGCAGGCACTTATTCCACTGAGCTATACCCCCAGCCCATAAATTTCTGATATATACAATGATGTGAATTAATAGTGGTGTAAATACTCTCACCATGGTCAATTTCAAGCTTCCAACTTAAAGTCACTGACTGTAAAGCTGGCAAAAGATGGTGTACACACTTGACTCATGAGAATCTATGAGATCCGGTGGCAGTACATGCTGGTGTTCCTCACTAGGGCAGCATTCAGGAGCACTGTCTTGGTTACTTTTATCTTGTTGCTGAGACAAAACACCCAACGCCCAAATTAAGGAAGGAAAGGTTTATTCATCTTACAGTTTGTGGAGGTTTCAGCCCATGATCAGCTGGCTCTAAGGCAGAGTGGCAACAGTTCATGGCAGCAGAAAATAGTAAAAGCAGCAAGAGCAAAGGGGGAGGGGAGGCAGCAAGCCTCCTTTTCTCCTTTACATTGTATGCTGGCTATCTGCACATTCCCACAGCATCTCAGGGCCCTCTTCTTGCATAAGTTTAGGATGAATACCAAAATCATCCCAGAGCAGAAAGAGCATGTCTTTTGCACCCCAGGATGTAGAGCTGCTGAGCCACTTTGCCCAGCCTCTAGACTCCTCAAGTTGACACAATGTATCAACCGTAACAAGCACCTTGCCTGTTTTACCCACTGCTCTTCTGGGATCATCATCATCAAAGATCTGTTGTTATTTGTTGCTTTGACATTTGAAATGTTCCTTTCATTCATTCACTTAACAGGTAATTATCAAGCACCTCTTATGTGCCATTATATTTGGGTCTGGGATAAAATAATGAACAACAGAAACATGGCTTCTAACCTGATAGATTTTCTACTCTTCCTGCTGGGATTAACATTCCCAAATCTTCCCTAGGGAGTTCTGTATCTGACTTTTTTGTTCAGAGATGTCTCAAGAAGGTGTCAGGCTGGTGGTACATTAGCACAGCAGAAGAAGAACCTCAGTTTCTCAAACAACCCAGCTGTAGGATGAGGATGCTGTTCCTGACAAAGCTGTTATTTACCACAGAGTTCTTATGGCCTCTTTTTTTCTGCGTTGAAACCAAATACTTAACTACAGCTATGTAATTTAATTTTGATAAAATTGCTTTATCACAGTTTGAAAAAACTTGAGATTATTTTGGCACCAAACAGAACCTGAAGAAATCAAACTGTATTTAACAATTTTACTGCATTACATAATATCCAATATTATGAAATGAATTTTCACACTTATTGTCTTAGTTACTTTTCTCATTGTTGAGACAAAATATCCAACATTCAAAGTTAAAGAAGGAAAGGTTTATTTAGATCACAGTTTGTAGAGGTTTCAGTCCATAACTTGGTGGCTCCAAGGCAGGGTGGCATGGCAGTGTGGCCTCAGTTCATGGCAGCAGAAAACAGCAAAAGCAGCAAGAGAGAGCAAAACGAGACTTCCTGTCCCTTATATTGTATCCAGTCTACAAGGATCGGGGTGGTACCAATCTGATTAGTGGACTGATCCAGTAATCACCCACCCTTAATCCTAGCATCCTTAATCCCAACATTGCCCTACGAATCAATCACACACTCTAGATTCAGCCAACTTCAGAAAAACCTTATGACTGAGAGAGGCTTTGGAGGGACATCTAGACAGCAACCATGATACCTATGAAGGAGAAAGAGAGCATGGTTCTCATACAGTTTTTCTTTCCTTTCATTAAACCATAGTTCACACCTTTGGGGAACCAAATATTCATTTAAAGTCAAATATTAAACTTGTGTTACTGTTTCAGATATGTATTACATAGTTATCTTATTAACCATAGACATGGATTTTTCATTTCATTATATTACTAACATACATCTTTTTTCTCACTCATGGAAGGGGAAGGTGGGGGTGAGTAGGGTCAATAAACCTATACAATATGACAGTTGTTACAAAATATAGACATTTTTGCAGATGACTGCTGAAGTTCCTAATGCAAATTATGCCTTAGTTAACAAAAGAAAAAATTTTGATTTATTTACTTTGTCCAAGACCCAAACATAAAGCTTAAAACAGTTATGCATGATGCTTACCTCTATAATATTAAATGCCCTAGGAAAACAACAAATAGCAATGTTTGGGTGGGACAAACAGCCAAGAGGCATTTTTCAGAACACAAAGTGGATGGTTGCCCTTGGTGCATAGGGACCTGGATTTGAGAAACAATAATTCATTTGAGAAAAACAAAAACAAAAGACTCTATTGGCTCAGCAGTCAAGGTCACAAAGTCCAAGGTCTTCACCTAAAGCACACATATTTCTGAGGTAATTTGTTTTAACACAGAGTTATTTCTCCATGAAAATAAATTGCCTTCCTTCCAATTCTTGTGAGCATGTAAAGAAAAATAACCCCTTGGATCAATTCATTTGAGCACCAGTGCTGTGGGCTGGGAACGCTGGGTTGCAGGGAGGGTCTGTGGAGGCCTCTCAGGGATATGGAGTGGAAACATCTGTGTTCTGCTACATTCCATGAGAAACTGGGGTGAGTCTTAAAACTGACTCAGTGACGGGCCATTAGAAGAGGAATTATAGAGGCCAGAATTAACCTCTTTTTTCTCTATGTTCCTATAGCACAATATTCCACCTTTAGGGCCATCACCTTCCTCTAACCTGAGCTGAGATTCTTTCCAGTGTGGAGACCATCTTGGTTCATCTTAATTTTCTCTCTTTTCTTGATAGGTGTGGAGTGAACATTTGTTCAGTTGATGTGAGAGGGAATTAAACTATTTTACAGGCTCTCTGGTCCCCAGCTGGTCACGCATTTTCTGTCTAATTAATGGACACTTTGGTGGGTTGGTGCCTTGGCTACTACCTCTGGTCCACTTGTGCCTCTCATCCCATTTTGGTCTTTCTCTGGGAATACTCACCTTTGTCTTATCTACCTCACAGATGTTTGGGGACATCAGATCAGAAACACGTAGAATTCTGAAAAGATGGAAAGAAGTTTTGAGCACTTATGGACTTAAGCTTTCCTCAGGATGGACGCTCTATCATCTTTACCCAGATGTCATCTGTGTTTGAGGAATACTGGTGATTCTTTTAGGCTAGAGGCTTTAAAGCTGTAGAGTGTGATCCACAAACAAGATACATTTCTTGTTTCTCAATTGAATAGGAGTGTTTTTCTTACGTCCCTATTTTAGGCAGCGACATAAAAAAATAATAAAGGCTAGTCCAGGTTTATTCATCATTTGAAGTTTTAAACTCAGCCATTTTAGTCAAATTCATCTTTCTGGTGGCACATTTGAAGGGCATACATGCTTATACAGTGTCAGGGGTCTGGCAGATGTCTGGTTCTGGAGAAATGTGTGGTGCTGACACCTGCTATGATACAGTTTTGCAAGGCTCCTGGGCACAGATCCTTTTCCGTTAGTATACGCATGATATCCAATATTATATTTATCTTTTGAAACATATATTTAGTAATTCAAAAGCTACTATGTATTAACATAAACAATACATTTTTATGAAAATAATTATTTTGGAAAATAAAAATAATGGTTAGAGTAGCTTTTTAAAATATTTCTGCAAATCTCTTTAATATCTGACTTAATAGAAAAAGCTGTATTCTCACATCTGTTTCTGTGTTCACCTTATCGTGAAATGCTGTTTTGATGGAAGAATACATATAAAGATAACCTGTCCTGACACAGAAATGTAGTCGGAAAACAAAATTCTGTAACAGTATAAATTCTTCTCGAATACTGTACCCAAATTCAACAAATGTTAGTTTCTTAAATGTTGATTACAATGTGTAATCTGAAAACAAAGCAATACAATTCATATTCACTCATGTTAAAATGCATTGGTTTATCTCGGACCCTTCACTCATGTATGATTTGATAACATATACTGCTCATTTGGAAACCTGGTTCACTGAGTTCTGTAAATCTTCTAAGGGTTAACACATTTTATTATACTGTCGAAACTCATTCATTAATATCCATTTCAGTCTTTAAGACAAATCTTTAAGTATGAAGTATGGCGATGCTCTAAAGCTCACAGTGGTTTATACAAGGTTTTTAAATTTCTTCTTTGGACTTGAAAATTTCAAGTGAATTATGGACAACTATTCTATCCACTGTACCAGCCGGTAGTGCTAGCCACACTTGGCTCATTTTTGAGGATATACTTGAAAATACTCAAGGCCTCCAGGACTCAGATGTGACTGAGCTGATGTTTTAGGTTAGAATAACTGTGACATTCCATGGGAAAGCAGCACGAGCAGCTTGAGACTCAATTGCACTGTACTTCTTTGGCATAAACACCATACTTTGAAATGTAGCACAAGTGCCTAATGTCTGCTCTTCATTTCATTACATGGAGTATTACTTAAGAGACTAGAGTTAATAAATTACTAATTTGTATGGTATTATCAGTGACATCCTTAAGTGAAACAGGCATGTTAAATGTGATAAAGATTGCAATGATAAGTAGTACAGTTTGGTGCCATGGCCCTGATTTGTGGAGTTTAATCTACTTCTGCTTTTGCATCATCAGTGCAAATATTTTTTTTTTTTTTTGTATTGGGAATCAAACTCAGGACTTTGCACTTTCCAGGCAGGCACTGTGCCACTGAGCTATCTCCCTGGCCCCCCATCAGTGCAAATATCAACAGCATGAAAATTCACACAACATCTTAGTATTATTATTATTAAAATAATTTTAGCCTCATGGATGCTCTTGAGGAACCTAGGGGAGGGCTGAGCGATGGGAGCCGCACTGATGACTGCTGGTCTGGATACAAAGAGTTCTGCATAGTCTTTGAGGCTCCCATCATCTATGTTCAGAAGTTGGCTTTGGGGAGAAGGCATTGTCTTGTTTCTTGTGATTTGACAGGGGCACTAGGAGTCTGTGAGTCTGCCTCTAGTCCCTCAGGCCCAGTGCCATAGTAAAATATCTGCTGTCGCTTCTGTTGCTGTGGTGGTGCAAGTACCCTGACAAGGTAGTTTTCATATGCAGTCCTATCAGCTCTGAGATTCCTAGCTTTGTACATGAGGTTGTTTGTCTTCATTCTCAGGACATGGTGGACTTAATACTCCTGCTAAGGGACACTCATTAACACTAATATTGAACTCAAATCTGCCTTCCATTATATTCACACACTGGCAGAAATCCCATCTTTTGGACTTACAAATAATTCTAATCTCTTTCAAAAGCAACATTTTGATCTCTTTCAAAACAATCCTGCTATTTCTCTTCTCAAAGAAAAAAACATGAGAATGAGATGGACTTGTGTTTAAGTGTTTATATATGATGGTGTTAGACAAGTCTCTTCATTTTCTTGGTTTCACATTCCACTATCAAATGGGGATAATAATTTCTGGTTCATAAGGTGCTCCGGTAATCAGAGATTTCATGAAGTATTTTAAGGAATCAAGCTCATTGCAAAGGACATAGCAGACATCAAAAAATAGTATTTCTTTCTTTTCTTGGAAATATCATAATTTCTCATAATTTATCACAAAATATACATGTGTTCTGAAAATATAATAATAAAGGGTATTATTATTAATGGTAATGTAATGAAAGCATTCATCTTATTAAGAATAGGCCACTGTGTTCTCTTTGGCCTACTCACATGTTGTAGGATATACTTGTTTTTTATTTTAAAGAGAAGAAAAAACCCAATAAAGACAGTGGTATAAAATTTCAGAACAACTCAGTGGTGCAGTGCCTGCCTATACTTCTTTTTCTACTTTCACTCGACCCAAACTCACTCCACAGAGCCTGTTTCTTTTCCTGCCTTTAATAAAACTTTGCTCCTGTTTTCACTTGTCTTAACCAATTCTTTGCTGAGGATGTAAAGTATCTAGAAACCACTTTTAGAAGAGAATCCAGCACTCCAAAGCCAAATCTAGCACTCCATAGCCATCCGGGAGAGGAGGTAAGACCCGTTGGGCACATTTTTGTTGTTGCTTCTCCCTACAATGCCACAAAAAGTTTTTTCCCCTGTCTCTCTCTCCCTTAGTCTGGCAAACCTGACAGAGTTTAGTGCTGGGAACTGTTTCCTGCTTTTCCCACCATGTGGGGGTGGGTAAGGGAATGCATGACCTCTGTGCTTTTCTTTCAGACATAAGAGGCCTGCAGCCCCACTTGATGTTTATCTCCTCTTTTCTTTCTTTCTCCTATTTATGATTATTCCATGGGTATGAATGAAGCAGCCAGAAAGCCTGTTATTAACTCAGTTGCAGAGTATATCATGTAGGTGATAGAACCAAGAACCACATGGAACCAAACTAGACCTTCTGACATGAGAGAAGTCTTTATTGGGCGGTTAGTAGCAGGCTGCCTAGCAGACCAAGGCAGCCCCTCAGCTGAGCAAAGCATGGGCTTTTTAAAGTCTTTTAGGCCAGAACAGTCTGAGCAAGGGTGGGTTGTTCACAGGCCAGAACAATCCCAGTGAGGTGAGATGTTCTTCAGAGTTCTACCAAAGCAGATGAGGGCAGGGTTGGCTTTTGTGGCCAAGTGAACTGAAGTGGAACACGTAAGGGAAGGAAAGAAATATTGAGAGTTAAAGTTTTCCCACTAGGGGGGCTGGCTGCCTTGAGACTTATCAACCTAGACTTAATCTAGTAGGGATAGGGGCAACGTGTCTTGTCAGTAGCTACTTCCTGCTGAGGGGGGTGTTGTTAAGTCTGGGTCATCAGTCAGGACCGGCCGAAATTGGAAATCTGAAAGAAGCATAAGGTTAAAATTTTGGGTTGTTAATTTTTGGACCGTGTTGTGAATGAGGGAGAGGACACAGGGTGCTGCGAGGAGATGCAGCATTCTTCGAGAGCATCCGAGTTTGCAGAGCTAGAGGATCCCAGAGCTCCTACCATGACTGGTGTTCCCAGGATTACCCCAGTGGAGATGCTACGTTGGGAGTGCTCAGGTGGATAGAGGAATCGGTCGGTGTAGATCTGTAGACTGGGGAGGAGAACTGGGGGGCAGGTCATGTTAGAGGCGTAGCAGGGATGGAGAAAGGAGTTGCGTAGGAAGAAGTGAGGGTGATGGAGGGAAGAACTGGTGTCTGATTGCAAGGAAGGGAGCTCGGGGAGCTGGAGGAGAAAAGGGGATGAGGCCAGAGGGTTGGCGGTGGTGGGGGCAGTGTGAAGCTGGGTCAGGGCCGTAGGCAGGAGGGATGGCAATGATTGCTGAGTCTCTATTGAGAGCTTAGAGAGATGCACCTTAAGGAGATGGTTAGCCTCTTCTGTCTTACCTGAAGACTGAAGAAGTTAGGGAGTGTGCACCACCCAATGGATGTTGAGGGCCTGTGAAACTTGTTGGATGACTTTGGAAATGAATCCTGGTCTATTCTCTGACTGGATGGATCAGAGTAGGCCAAAATGGGGAATAATTTTTGTGAGAAGTGTCTGTTTGATGGTATCTGCTGTTTCATGTGAGGTGGGGAAGGCTTTTATAAGGTGTCCACCCAGGTGAGGATGTATTGGAGTTTTTTGTGCCTGGGCATGTGGGTAAACTCAATTTGTAGTGTTCCCTTAAACTGGTGTGGGGAAAAGGTGAGGGGAGATGGAAGAGAGCCTTGTGGGTTTGTTTTGGAGCATACTGTAGTAAGGGGGTTATGCCAGGACAGAAGATGATGGGGTCTAGGAGCCTTGTAAGGAACTGTCGGGTGTGGTAAGAGGGTGTTGAGCAGAACCCTTAACCCCAACAACCATGATATTTGATGGGAATGTTTGACCAGAAAAGATGGGGAGAATGGACCAAGAGGACCCTGTATCAATGAGGAAGAAAACTGACTTACCCGCCACCTGGACTTTTACCCTGGGCTCCTCATATGACAGCAGGATCTCATCTCATCGGTGGGGGTTTGGAGTCCCAGGCCCCATCAGTACTCTCTGGCCAAACCAAGCAGGTCCTTCAGGGATGGCTGAGGTCTGGGCTGTTGAGTGGGGGCAGGGGAAGGTGAGGCGTTAGAATAGGGGAGGGCGGAGGTATTGTTTGCAAGAGACGAGAGAGCAGAGAATGAGGAGACTGAAGACCACTGTCAACCAAGAGTAGTACCACATGGGAAAAGAGACCCAGGCCCCCTCAGCTGATATCTCCAGTAGGGGAGGGGGTTGCGAGAAGGGAAGGAGCAGCTCGACATGTTAACACGATTTTGGGAGGTGGCCGCGGAGGCCGGGATATGAAGCCGGGAAAATGAGCTGTCCTAGAGGTGTGACAGAGGGGTCTTCAGGGAGGGAAGAGAAGAGAAAGATTTAAGTCAGGAAGAGGAGAGCGAGGAGGGGGAAGGAAAAAAAACCCGACTAAGTCAGGATCAAAGTAGAAGGTTTCTCAAAGGACCTCGTCATCAATCCATGCAAAGAGATCCATAGGGAGAGAGAAAGGTGACCAGTTGGCCTGAAGGAGCTGGCGTGATCCTCAATCAGTTGGTCAGAGAAATGAACAAAGAGGGAGACGGGGTGGATGGGAGAGTAGGGAAATGGGCACGAAGGGAGCAGGGGAAAGAGGATTTATGGTTAGGAGTGGGTGATGCGTGGATGGAGAGGTCAGCATTGTGGCAGGTCCAAGGCTAGTGGTCCACTTCTGAGGTGGTTGGTTGTGAACCTGGGGAGGGGTCCCTGGTCTGGGGGGTTTCAGCACCAAATGATAGAACTGAGACCCATATGCAACCACTCCAGACCTTCTGACACAAGAGAATTCTTTATTTGGCAGGGAGTGGCAGGCTGTGTAGCAGACCAACGCAACCCCTGAGCTGAGCAAAGCGTGGGCATTTTAAAGTCCTTCTTGGAGTGGGTGTTGGTGGGCCAGAACAGCCCAAGCAGAGCGAGGGTGGGGGTGGGGGTAGGGGTGGGGGTGGGGGTAGTGTCCTTGGGCCAGAACAGTCTGAGTGGGGGTGGGTTGTTCACAGGCCAGAATAATCCGAGTGAGGTGAGATGTTCATCAGAGTCCTGCCAAAGTCAATGAGGGCTGGGTTGGCTTTTGTCCCATGAGGGGGCTGGAAGCCTTGTGACTTATCAGTAGGTACCATATGTGTGACCTAGGGTGTAGTATGCCTTTTTGATCTCCTGTTGCTGTTTTCCATGATACTTTACTCAGCTTTTTCATTCTTTTGGGGAAAAATAGCTGTTGGTAAATTGGCAGCCTGTCTGAGTAGCTGCCTACCCCAGTTTACTCCTTTTTACACTCAGTCTCATCTGTGCTTTTCTCCTAAAGGGCTATTTCTTTCTCAGGGTACATCTCAGGGTTACCATCTTGTCTCATCACATGACTAGTCACCATCTTGCCATGTGATTGGACTGATTTTGGGTTAGCCACATGGTTTCTACCACATTTGCTGCCCTTCCTTGTTTACCCTAAAATAAAAGTAAGTAATTTAGAATCATATTTCTGATGGTCTGAGAAAAAAGAATAGCCACAAAAGCTTAACTCAAGTAACTGTGAATCATTCTTAGAATTTTTGAAGGTTTTTAATTTTTGTTGTTGCTAACGAAAAGAGGCCTCCATCTTTGCTACCTTAAACACAGTACCAAAGTTTTAACTATTGGAATATATGCAAAGTATATTGTTTCTCAAGTGGCTGTACCCTGCTTAAATTGATCTGACAAATGGCTGAATGTAGCTAAGGGTGTCAAGGTAGGAAAGAACTCTACCCTGATTTTATGGAATTTTAAAGGGCTAGGTAGAACCATCAAATGACTCAACCCTGGCTCCCTAAGAAGTTAGTGGGCCCCAATATAGAAAGAAAAATTCCTCAGTAGGGCTTTCTTTTATGTTTCTGTGGAAGACAATGGTATCATCCTAGCTTTGAACAGAGACATGTCTACTAAATACTTGAGTCTCACAAGGGGCAAATCAGACTTTGTGGGCTCAAATCAGATTTCCTTCTTCTGCATGGGACACCATCTTAAAAACTGAAGACGTGTTAGATCCATCAAGTTGCTCAAAATGATGCTTCTATGAAAGATGCCAACACCATCCTAGCTTCAGACAGAGATATATGTCTAGTGAATACTTGAGTCTCAAAAGGGATTCTTCCAATTTGGGTTTTCTCCTTCTGTAATACCTAGTTGCTCTTTCTATAGGCCCCAAGATGAGCCATGGGAAACTTCATGAAGCATGCCCTGAAGAGTCCATTGATTTCACCACTAGACCATATCCTTGATCAGTGGGAAAGGTTTGATCATGCCGGTTTAAAAAAGAGCAGTTTATTATTGCAACACAGTTTGGATCCAATATGAACTAAGAAATGGTGAGGGGTGGGTATGGGATGGCAATTGAAATTATGAGTTTGTTTTCCAGATACACAGAAATGTTTAATGCTTAAAACAATGCTTGGTCAAAAGACACCCTTTATTTTCAGACTTTCATGACCCTTTATCTCAGAAAAATCCCAGAAACTATGTTATCTAGTGTGGCCCCTGAAGAAGAGAGATATCCTGGATGATCCAGTCTGTACATTCCTACCCATATCTTAGGGGGATATGGGTCTCTCCCATCTGTTTGAAGAAGAAACTTCAGATGGGATTCCAAACACTTATGACCCAGTAGTGGGCATGGCCTTTTCTATGTTTAGCAATCAGGTTCTGGAGGGGGATCAAAAGAGAAAAGCCAGAGTTACTGATGTTGCAATTTGTAATGCCTTAAACTCACCTAAGTTATCTAGGGAAAAGCCAGAGGATAATCAAGTGCAAGAATTCTGGACACTGGGCATGTGACTGCACCAAGCTACTACCTGATGCCAGCTCTGAGTGTGAAGCAGCTAATGTGTCTGACTCACACATGGCACTCGAAGATTGACTGTCCCTGCTCCCAAAGAGGGATTAGGCCAGCTAAAACTCTTCTTTTCTGCTCTGAAGAGACCCAACAGTACCTGCAATTCTCAGTCTGTGGACATCACCACTTCCTGTGCAATGATGGACATTACAGATGAGCCAATTGAATTACTTTATTCTGCTCTGACTTAGTTTTCTGGAAATCCCTCCTGTAGATCTATAGCCATAGTTGGGGTTGAGGAGACCTCCTAGTCAGAGATTCTTTATTCCTGCTCTGACATGTCACTATGAAGGCCAAATATTTAGCTATGAGTTTTTAATTGTCCCAGTGTCCTACTTACTTGATAGGAAGAGATTTACTAGAAAAATTGGGGATAATTCTCAAATTACAACAGGGGCCAAATAAATTTTACCTGTTGTGAATGTGTCAGATCTCCCTGACCTAAGTAGCCAACAAGCAGACCATGCTGCTTGGTATAATGGAATAAGAAACCCATTCTTCCAGCCTGCAGCCCAGCTCTGCAACTTAGACCTTTCTCCAGCCATGGAGGCCGACCTGCAATGCCACATGAGCAGCACAACCCTTCTCCTCTGGTAAGGGCTACACCTGGGTTCTGCTCCACACCTTAGAGTTAGGAAGGAACTCCAACTAGGAGAACCCGTCCCTATTGGTGGTTGAGAGCTGCAGTGTGGAATCAGCCTCAGGCTCTGGGGTCCTTTGAGTTGGGAGGAGAGCTCTGTTCCCCCCGACCAGCTACCTGAGGATCCAGAAGCAGAAGCCACTGCCTAACCACTATAGGCTTCAAGGCTGAGGCCGACATCCTTCCCGTCCACATACTGGACACACTGGTACTGAAGACCAGCACTGCCCCACTATCGCAGGTGTGGTCTGAGCCATGCACCCCAGCAATTGCCTGGGGTCCCTGGGCCCAGTGGTCCATGGTCTGCTACCACCCTGGGTTTAGTTTGACATCCAGGTAAACGAGGGTCCCTAGAGTCCTTTGTGAGCTGCCTGGGTAGTCAGTAGCTCAGCACTAGTCATCTGATATTCAAAATGAAAAGACAATGGGGCAAAATGCAGTCTCAGAACACAGATCCACCCAAAACAAGTACAGGACTGTTATGGTTGATACATTGTGTCAACTTAGGGAGTCTAGAGGTTTGGCCGAGTGATTTAGCAGAAAGCCAGGGTGCTTAATTTGCACACATCCTGAGCTTGTGGAAGAGGACGGCATGGAGACTGTGTGAAAGCTACTCGCCCCCTGGGTGGGGGTAGGCTGTTTACAATGTAAGGGAAGGAAAGAGGCTGCTTGCAGCCATTTCTCCCTTTTTGCTGGTTGTTTTTGCTGTGCTCTGCTGCCATGAACAGTTTGCCCTCTGCCATGTGCCACTTTGCTTCAGAACCAGCCAAGTATGGACTGAAACCTCCACAAACTGTAAGCTAAATAAACCTTTCCTTCCTTCATTTTGGGTGTTGGGTATTTTGTCTCAGCAAAAAGAGAAAAGTAACCAAGACAAGGACACAATGACATAGGAGAACTAGCAAACCACATACCTAAAATTTCTGAAATGATCACATCTGAAGTAAAGAAACAACTCCGTCAGGCCACAGAAGAGATTAAATCTGAAATAATCTCTCAGGCAAAAAATGAAATGAAAACAATAATGGAAGAAATGCTTCACAAATACAGAAAAGAAACAGATAAAAGACTAGAAGATCAAAGGCAACAAATGGAAATGTTACATGAGCAATTCAGGAATAAATTAGAACACATGAAACAGTCTCAAAGAGATTTCCAGGAAATGAAAACTGCCATTGAAAGCTTGCAAAACCACTTGAATTAATCCAAAGATAGAATTTCAGATCTTGAAGACAGCATGACAGCTAACGAGTGTGAAAGGAATGATCCCTTAAAGTCATCAAGGATCCAGGAGAAATCAATCCAATAGCTGCAAGGTGAAGCAAAGAGAAATAATGTGTGAGTAATAGGAATCTGTGAAGCAGCAGGAGGCAACACAAATGACATAAAAAGAATATTTGGAGAAATGATAGCAGAAAATTTCCCAAGCATGGTAAAAGATAATGATATACAGGTAAATGAAGCATATAGAACTTCAATGAGCCATAACTCAAATAAAACCACCTCCAGACATATAATAATCAAGATCCCAGATATGCAGCAAAACAACACAATATTAAAAGCTGCTAGAGAAAAGAAACAGATCACCTATAAAGGAAAGCCCATCAGAATCACAGCAGACTTCTCAACAGAAACCATGAAATCGAGAAGAGCTTGGAGTGAGGTATTACAGATTCTGAGACAAAACAGCTTCCAACCCAGACTGATGTATCCTGCAAAACTATCCTTCAAATTCAAGGGAGAAATAAAATATTTCCATGACAAAGAACAACTGAACAACTTCATGAATGCCAAACCAACATTACAAAAAGTGCTGAAAGATATTCTAGACAGAGAAAAAAGTTACCACAATCTCAAGAACAACAATAGCAAGGAACACTTAAGCAGAACAAGAAATTAAACAGCAAAAGTAGTAAAGCAACATCAAGTAAACAGCATAACAAGAATAAGCCAATGTATAACAGTTATAACCATCAATGTAAATGGCCTCAATTCACCAGTCAAAAGAAAGAGACTGGCAGAGTGGATTAAGAGACAGAATTCCACAATACACTGTATACAGGAAACACACTTTACTCAAAAGGTAATCCATAGACTGAAAGTCAAAGGCTGGAAAACAATCCTTCATGCAACAGGTTCCCAGAAAAAAGCAGGGGTATCTGTTATGTTTGTAGACAATGTAAACTTCAAACTGGTAACAATCAAAAGAGACAAAGAAGGCCACTATGTACTAGTTAGGGGAAAACTGCAAGAGGAAGAGATAACAATCCTAAACATTTATGCACCAAATACTGTAGCACCAAACTTAAGGCAAATTTAACAGACATAAAAAGTCAAATAAGCTATAACACTATTGTAACAGAAGACCTAAATACCCCTTTGACGCAAAGAGACAGGTCAAATGGACTAAAACTCAGCAAAGATATAACAGACTTGAACCAAATGTGAGAACAAATGGACTTAGTAGATGTTTACAGAGTGTTCCACCCCACAATACCGGAATACACATTTTTCGCAGCTGCACATGGAACTTTCTCTAAAATAGACCACATTCTAGCCCATAGAGCATATCTACCTAAATGCAAAAGAATTGAAATTATCCCATGCATATTATCTGACCACAGTGCAATGAAACTGGAAATTAATGACAAAGGGAACTCCAAAAACTCCATAAACACTTGGAAATTAGACAACAACCTCCTGAATAACCAATGGGTCACAGAAGAAATTAAAGAAGAAATTAAAAAATACCTAGAAACAAACGAAAATACAAATACAACTTATAGGAATCTGCGGGATACAATGAAAGCAGTCCTCAGAGGGAAATTTATAGCAATGAACTCACACATAAAGAAAACAGAAAGAGAACAAATGCATAGCCTAATGTTGCACCTCAAACTTTTAGAAAAATAACAAGTCAAGCCCAAAGCCCAAAGAAGGGAGGAAATTATAAAGCTTAGGGCAGAAATTAATGCAATTGAGACAAAGAAAACTCTCCCAAAAATAAGTGAATTGAAGAGTTGGTTCTTTGAAAGAGTAAATAAAATTGATAAACCTCTAGCCAACCTTATCAAGAAAAGAAAGGAAAGAACTCAAATTCATGCAATAAGGAATGAAAAGTATGAACTCTCTACAGATCCTATAGAAATTCAAAAGATCATTAATACCTACTTTTAGAATCTTTACTCCAATAGGATAGAAAATCCAGAAGAAATCGACAGATTCCTAGAAATGTACGAATTACCAAAGTTGAACCAGGAATATATAAAAACCCTGAATAACTCAATATCAACTAATGAGATTCAAAATGTCATTAAAAACTTACTGACAAAGAAAAGCCCAGGCCCTGATGGATTGACAGCAGAATTTTGTAAAACATTCAGTGAAGATTTAATGCCAACACTCCTCAAACTCTTCCATGAAATAGAAAAGGAAGCAATTCTCCCTTACTCATTTCTGGAGGCAAGTATTATACTAATACCGAAACCAGAGAAGGACCCAACCAAGAAAGAGAATTATAGGTCAGTCTCCCTAATGAACATAGATGCAATCTACTCAATAAAATACTAGCAAATAGAATGCAGCAAATCATAAGGAAAATTATAAACCATGACCAGGTCGGATTTATTCCAGGAATGCAGGGATGGTTCAATATTCACAAATCAATTAATGTAATATACCATATCAATAGAACCAAAAACAGAAACCACATGATCATCTCAACAGATATGGAAAAAGCTTTCGATAAAGTCCAACATGCATTCATGTTAAAAACCCTAGAAAAAATAGGAATAGATGGCCTCTACCTCAATCTAATCAAAGCCATCTATGACAAACCAACAGCCAACATCATACTAAATGGACGAAAACTGAAAGCTTTCACTTTAAAGACAGGAACAAGACAAGGATGTCCACTGTCACCACTACTATGCAACATAGTTCTGGAAGCATTAGCCAGAGCAATTAGATAAGAGAGTGAAATAAAAGGAATATAGATAGGAAAGGAAGAAGTAAAGCTATCACTATTTGCAGATGACATGATACTTTACATGGAAGACCCCAAAAACTCCATAAGATGACTCCTTCAATTAATTGACAAATTCAGCAGAGTAGCTGGATACAAAGTCAACACCCAAAAATCAATAGCATTGCTATACACAAATAACAAACAGACTGAGAGAGAAATTAAGGAAGCCATACGTTTTACAATAGCATCCAAGAAATTGAAATATT
The DNA here is from genome assembly GCA_004027595.1 of Dinomys branickii. Taxonomy (NCBI): domain Eukaryota; kingdom Metazoa; phylum Chordata; class Mammalia; order Rodentia; family Dinomyidae; genus Dinomys; species Dinomys branickii. Next base: position 21,492 of record PVLD010008609.1, read on the forward strand.
TAGGAATCAATCTAACAAAAGATGTAAAAGATCTATTCAATGAAAACTACAGTACTCTGAAAAAAGTGATCAAAGAGGATTTCAATAAATAGAAAAACATTCCCTGCTCATGGGTAGAAAGAGCCAACATTGTGAAAATGGCCATACTACCAAAATTGATGTACAGATTCAATGCAATTCCCATTAAACTACCAACAGCATACCTCACAGATCTAGACAAAACATGCCTTAAATTCATCTGGAACCAGAAGAGACCCAGAGTAGCAAAAACAATTCTGGGCCACAAGGACAAGTCAGGTGGAATCGCAATCCCTGACCTGAAATTATCCTACAAAGATACTGTAATAAAGTCAACCTGCTACTGGCTCAAAAACAGACCTGAGGATCAATGGAACAGACTGGAAGATACAGCCACAACCACAAACACACTCAGCCACCTAATATTTGACAAAGGGGCCAAACAAGCTCACTGGAAGAAAGTAGCCTCTTCAATAAGTGGTGCTGAAGAAATTGGCTTGCCACTTGTTCAAGACTGAATATAGACCTAAGTCTGTCACCATGCACCAAACTCAAGGTAAAATGGATCACAGATCTCAATATTAAAACAGAAACTCTAAATCTATTGGAAGAGAAAGTAGGTAAAAATCTTGAAGACATAGGAGTAGGCAGAGAGTTTATGAACAAAAATGAAACTGCAAGGGAAACACTACAAAGAATCAATAACTAGGACCTCATCTTACTGAAAATTTTTTCACATCTAAAGAGATCATCAGCAGAGTAAAAAGAAAACCCACAGATTGGGAAAAAATCCTAACTGGCTGTCCCTCAGACAAAGGCCTTCTATCTAGAACATACAAAGAATTAAAAAACATGTACCTGTCCAAATTCAAAGACCCAATCCAGAAATGGGCATCTGAGATGAATACACACTTCTTAGATAAAGAAATACAAAAGGCAAATAAATATATGAGACAATGTTCTACATCTTTAGTCATTTGAGAAATGCAAATAAAAACATTGAGATTTCATCTCACCCCAGTAAGATTGGCCAGCATCAAGAAATCATCCAATAACAAATGCTTGCAAGGCTGTGGAGAAATAGGAACTCTGCTGCACTTCTGGTGGAAATCCACACTGGTGAAACCACTGTGGAGATCAGTTTGGAGATTTCTCAGCAAACTAGGTCTAAAGGTCCCATTCAACCCAGTTATTCCCCTTCTGGGTATTTTCCCAGAAGATCTGAAAACATCGTATCACTGTGATATATGTGCACCCATGTTTATAGCAGCACAATTTGTAGTAGCTAAATCATGGAAGCAACCCAAATGTCCATCCACAGAGGACTGGATTAAAAAAGTGTGGCATTTTTGTACAATGGAATATTATTCAGCTATAAAGAAAGAGAAACTTGAGACTTTTATAGGCAAATGGTCACAATTAGAGACCATACTCATAAGTGAGGTAAATCAGATGTGCATGTGCAAACAGCGTATTGTATCATTGGTGTAGGAGCCTGGAGGTGGGAATATAAATTGGGAGGCATGAAGGGAGACTGCTCAAAAGTAGAGAGCAATAGGGATGAAGGGAAGGAGAAAAGGAGGAAGGGGATAGCTATGTAAGTGTGTATATATATGCAGGATGGCTGACATAGTTGCACTATTGTCTCATGTCACTTTGATGTAAGGAACAATCAACGATTGGTTGTTTGATCAATCTTGTATGTCTGTTTGGGTTATCCTGAGCATACGCTTTGAAGTTATCCATGTGTAATACAATAACCATTGCTGATCCCTTGTTATCTTATCTATAATTCAGTTTTTGTACTGTTCTTGTGCTACTGTGTGTCTGCTTGTTAATGTTTTTGTTCTTTTACTCTTAAAATAAAAAAATAAAATGAACCCATTCTTTGTGTACATATCAGAAAAGAGAGGAATTGTTTTAGGTATCTTGACCCAAAGATCGAGACAAGAACTCTTCCCAACGGCATGATTTTTAAAAAATTAGGTGGGAGTGGCTGCTGAATGGCCATGCCACCTGAGAGCAGTAGCAGCTACAGCTATGCTAGTGGGAGAAGCTGCAAAATTAACTTGAGGACAGAGACCAAGAGTCCTGATACCCCATAAAGTAATTCTTGAGATCAAAGATTACTTGTGGTTAACAGGGGAGTAGCTTAACAAGTATCAGGCCATGTTCTTGGACACATCTGAGGTTATTATGAAAACTTCCACTACTCTTAATCCTGTGTCTTTGATGCCTACAGGCCCAGAAGTTAGCCACACTTGTGAAAAAGTGATCACTAAGACCTATGCAGGCAGGCAGGACATCAGTTACCTGGCCCTCCAAGACCCTGAGATGGTATGGTTTGCAAATGGAAGCATCTTTTTTCAAGAAGGACACTGAAAGGCAGATTATGCAGCTGTCATTTCACAACAGTTCATTAAAGCAAAACTCTTCCTCCAGAGAAGGAAAAGCAGAGCAAATAGCTCTTACTTGGACATTGATGTTAGGAAAAGGCAAAAGGTTAAATATATATACACATTTAAAGATGCTTTTTTGATGCTATGCCCATGAAGGAGTTTGCTAACTAATAAATAATCATCTACAAAAAAGCAAGAAATTCAATTCTTGGGGTAGTTTATCTTTCCAAGCATGTTTCCATCATTCATTGCAAGTGATCCCAAAGAGACATGTCTACAGTCTTCTTGGTAAATTAGGGAGGCAAGGGGGCCACCCACAAGCCTTCAAAACCCTAGCCCAATTATGGAAAAATTTTTAGAGACCTAGTGCCCAAAGTGCAACCCCAAATCCACTTGTTTATTGCAAGTCACCATCCCTGTAATTAAATGTGAATATTGAGTTTAGAATAAAAACACTGTTATCTGATGGTCAGCTCCTGGTGTGACTTGGCTCATGTGCCAACCACAAGCTGCAGTACATGTGCAATAGGTTCACCACTATTGCCTAATCTTATTCCAGTTTCCAAGGACCCGTTCTGGTCCTTACTAAGGGGTAGAGTGACAAGCTATAAAAATCCTGCACAGGAATTTTCACAAGACTAAGAAGAAAGGTAGTCCTTACATCCTCTAGTAGATCTGAGGCTCCTTTTCAGAAAGGAAGACTCCAGTAGTGCTCTGAGTACAGAGTCACTAATGGCCCTCGTTCACTGCAGGCACCTGCACTGAGGCTCCTGTCAGTATGTGAGTCATCTTGCTAGGGCTCTCAGGCTCTTGGTAATTTATCTAACCTCCTTCTTTGCCATGCTTTGTCCTCCAGCACAAGTGTGGAAATCTGTTCTGCTTCTCACGTTTGAGCCAATAGTAGAGTTTCTTTTTCCCATCGAACAGGCAGCTCAGGAGTCACTGACTCTTTTTTTCATTGTCTTCTGACAGGGTTTTTCTTTCTTCAACCCAGCCAGTGAGCCGTACCCTGAGATAGGTGGAGAGCACATAAGCCCATGCAGGTGGGGTCTACAGCCCCCTACAGCATAGAGAGAGCTAAAGAAGAGAGAACTCCCCTCCCTCAGAACTCCATAAATACGATGGGATATCTGCATCTCAGGCGGAAATGAGAAAGATTAGGGCGCAGCACAGCTACTTGCGGAAGTAGGTGTAACCTGCTAATTACAAAAACCTAGGACACACGAGCAGAACAGTTCCCAAAGCCCTGCACATGGACTTTTAATGAGGACCCCAGTAGGTTTTTGATAGGATGATCTAGACCTGATTTTAGCCAGAGAAGTGGACGATACAGAAAGGACAGTCTACGTTGAGTTTCGGTCACTGTGTTCTCTCTTCAGTAGTAGCTCACTCTCGTGCTGTAGGATGTGCGTCTTTTCCTAGTTTTACTTGGCCCAAACTCACTCTGCAGAGCCTGTTTGTTTTCCTGCCTTGAACAATATCTTTTTACCATTAAAAAGGAATATTTTCTGTATTTCCATCTTGGTTCTTCAAATCTGTAACTTTGACCCCAAGGCCTGCCAATTGTAGTTGCAGAATATTGAGTTGTGTTATCTATAATGATAGCTCATTTGAGGGCTCTTTTTACTTTTTGGGTGAGAGAATAAGGGATCATTGAAATAAATGTTCAAGGATCTTAGATGAAAACTTAATAGTTACTCATATATTAGGGATCTGTATAGGTTAAAGCAAGATTGATGCTTTCTACTTCACACAGGGAACCGAAATTAAGGAGCAGGTGTGAAGAAGAAAAGGTCTTCCCTTATCACCACACTTTATCTTAGCTAAAAGGCCGAGAAGTGATTCCTTCCTACATCACCAAAAGGAAGAAAATGGATCTGATAGCTTTGAGTTTTTCTAGGAAGCTAGAATTATAGGAGTGTAGAATGATTTAACTAGCTGTCATAAAGTTCATGAAAAGAAAGTTGAGTGATATGAAAGTAAACTACTAAAAGATATCATGGAGTCTTTGGAGATGCAGACCGTTAATCTCAGCAGAACAGTTCTAACCAGCAGTGGAGTGGTGATTGGGAAAACGTGTTATAGCTTTATGAATTTTAGGACACTGCATTTATATGTAATGTTTCAGATATCTCTCAGTAAGGATTCAGGTAATTAAATTACATCCCTCTTGAAACTAAGAGTAGTTTTCATTTTGAAATAATGGTTTATGAATCAGTTTTACATTTCTGAGTTGCCTAAATTTATATGGAAGGTTTTATAGTTTTTCTCAAATATTTTTTCAATTAAAAATCCAAAATATTTATAAGGTTTTAAAAATGAACCATGATCTAAAGATAACAATTTTCTTATTGTTGAAGTAATTTTTTCCAATTGATCATCAACTTCCCTATTTTATATGCTGCTAATTGGGAAGGTGACTCATTTAACAAATTGTTTTCCAATTAATTTATCCTACATTATTATGATTTTGAATTCTTATATAGTCTTTGTTTTTTGTCTTCTCTTTCATTGTTAGTTATCTTTTCTCTTGTTACCAGCTAGTTTGCTTTCAGCAGCTCTTCCTGCCTCCTGTAAAGTAGCTGGGAAATCAGACAGCATGGCCTACTGGGATACTAGACGGCAGGGTCTTTGCAAGAATAAAGTGTGTGGATGTCAGCAGACTGCAAAGCAGCTCTTCTGGTAAGTGAAAGCCATCTTTGCTTGTTTACCGTCCTTCACTTTTGGCCTTAATGATCAAGTTGACCAGCCTTGTAATTTTCTGACATTTGAGAGGTATGTTATTCACACAATATGGAATCTCCAGCATGCAAGTTCTACTCTGTGTTTTTCAGCTTTGTATTTAATCAACAATTGCAATAACGCTGCATGATAAACTATCCCGTAATTAAGTGAAATGGAAAAATAAGCATTTATTTCTTACTTATTTCTTACTGCTTTGCTGGAACTTTGCTGATTGAATTGTGTTTGGTTGGGGTTGGCTTGGAACTGTGGATTGGAGGATTGGATACAGGACTTCTTTAATTTGTCTTCTCGGATCAGTAGCTATTGGAGACAATGATGGGGTGTAAAAAGGGTGAGCAGAGATATGGTCTCCTAAGGCCTAAGCTGGGAAGAGGCACATTCTTATGTCTGTTTGCCTCCTATTGGCCAGAAAAAAATCACACGATCAGACTCTATAGCTGCAGGGAGGGAGGTATATATTTTCCAAAGACTGAAGTGAATATATGTTGGACAATTAACTGACCATAAACTGCTGCTTCTTATAAGTGAAGACTTTTTTTTTTAAAAAAGTAACTGCAGATCACCTTGCCACAGTTTAAAATGGAAGATTATGCATTCTATTAAGATTTCAAAACTTCTAGAAGCAAGAATTTTTGAGCATTGTGTTCTAAGAATGTAGGTAATGAACCAATACCCCAAATTAAATAAAGTCCCAAACAAAGCAAAGCAAATCACCTCTTTTAATAACTAAAGGAAAAAATATTGCCAATATATCCTGAGCCATGAAATTTTCAAAAAAGTTCTGAATTATAATTTATAGATATTATCATATGGGTAGCTCTACTGGGTTCCCACTGTGCATAAATCCCACCAGGAACAATGTGTGTACTTGTTGCCTCTGATAATACCATCTGCTCAGAACAGTGTCTGCCTGAAGTCAGCTGCTTGTCTCATTATGACAATGTCTTTGTGTAAACAGAGAGATTTCATTTTTATAGCTTATTTGGGGCTGAGAAGATGGGGACAGCTTGGAGGGAGTCACTGGAAAAGGCATTGCCAGTTCGTTTCATTTTCTTAGGGATGATCCTCATTCATTCTTCCCGAGATTAGTGACAGCAGATTTCTCTCCTTTAGAACATTTGAACAGGCTTTGAGGCAAGATGCTGACCTTCATACGTACTTCCTGGATTTTAATTCTTTCTGGATGGCATAGTCTGTCTTAAATTAAAACAACACCGCCTGCATCTATATGAATAAAGTTTCAAGTCAAAAGCAGAACGTAGAACAAGCTTGACACGAAGGTGCATAGGGCTTGGCCTAGGTTGCCACCGTTTGAATTCTAATGGGTAATAATGAAATGTGTGTCCTTGAGAATGTGACTCAACTTCTCCGAGCCAATTCTCATTATCTGTAAAGAAAGTATACTGATGCCTAACTTACAGTGTTGTGAGTTTCATAAAGATTAGTCCCTGGTAACTATGTATGTATGTATATATGTATACGCAGGATGGCTAACATGGTTCCACTATTGACTTATGTTGCTTTATGGTAAGGAACAGTTAGTGATTGGTTGTTTGATCAAGATAGTATGTCTATATATGTTTTCCTGAGCATACACTTTGAAGTTATCAATATGTAATACAACAACCATTGTTAAATCCCTATCACTTTGTCTGTAATTCAGTTTTGGTGTTCTTATGCTACTTTGTGTCTCTTTGTTAATGTTTTCTTTTTTTTACTTTAAAAATAAAGATTAGTCCCTGGCTACCTACAAAATAGAGGACACTCAGTGTGCACCAGTAGAAGAAACTAAAGATTTTGATTATAGAGATCTTAATATCAGTGGAAGAACATCCAAAATAAAATGAGGGCCACCTTTTTGTTCCAGAATGAGAGCGTGCATATATACAAATAGCAGAAAAGCAGAGAACAGTGGGTTTCCAAACACCCAGATGTTGTAACAGTTGGTCATAATAATTGGCTGCTCACCTTTACATCCTACAAGTTTAAAAAGGTCAATTCAGGTGCTCTGTTTCTTCCCCTGATGATATATGGATGTAAGAGGAGCTGAACAGAGAACTGAAGCAAGAAAATTGTGTGTATTTGCTACTCCTTTTTTGTACCAGGAATCAAACTCAGGATCTCATACTTGCCTGGCAGGTGCTGCGGCTACTGTTTTTGAGTTTCTAAATGTTAATCTTTTATGGAGAGACTATGTTTAACTTCATCATGAAAAGATTTCATTTCTGTACAATGGAAAAGTAACCTGAAATAAAACACTAATGGTATTCTTGTTTGAGATTCAAAATAAGTCTTATCTAAAGCAGGTAATTCTGGAATAACTGCAGTAAGGAGTATTTTTCAGGCTTTCTGTGTTAAGAATTCTGCAGAATGCTCCATAAAATTATCTCCTAGGTTGGCACAAGGACAAACACTCAGCTTCTGTAGAAAATAGAAGCATCGAACACAAGTATTTAGAATGCTGAGGGGCAAAATCATTCACCTGGTGCAGTTACCCTAGATATGAAAAATACCACAAAACACTGCATGAAGTAAGAGGAAACAGAGAAACACGGGTCACATTAGCATCTTCCTTTAGTTCCATGAGAGTATTTTTCTTAACATAAGAAGGAATATATTTTGTAATTACATTTTAAAGACAGAAACATGTGGGATTATTAAAGAAAGCTTTATAGAACATTAAAATGCACAGAAAATAGGGTGAGGATTAAATCACACAGTTCTGCTACATCCTCGTCAATGAAGGACGTTTCTTCTTTGTGTCAAGAAACCTCGGCAGTGTCCCTTGCGGTGAATATGAAGGCTGGATGTGTAGCTGAAATTTTTCACTAGGGGGCAGCCTATCACTGGAATGTGACATTTTCTGCATCATCTGATTTCAATAAGGAACTGGCGCAGGGAGTCACACATTCTCAGCACAGCTTGTAAAGGAAAATTGATGCGTCTGAAAAATGTCGATTCAGCACAGTCACTCAGTGGTGAGTAAAGGAAGCAAAAAGTCTTGCATAACATTAAAAGCCCAGCATAAATCGATGGTTAGCTATACAAGTGCTACGTGCTTTGAACACAAAGCCTCGTGATATGCGTGTACGGAGCAGGGGAGCATGGGCTATTGTCAGGTTTTTAACAACTGTCACAGTTTAGCTTTTTAAAATGCAAACACATGTATACACTCACACACACAAAGAGTTAGCAGCCATGGTGCAAGTAAGTCTTTTACAATTGGAAAGGATTTGAAAAGAGTAGAAATTAATTCCTCGAACTCTTAAAAATCTAGGTTTAAGCTGAGCAGACCATAGCGTTCAGGCAGCTTTTCCCCGCGGTGACTTTTGTTTGACCCTATATACATCTATTGTTTTTCCTCTTTGCGATTCTTTCTTTTGTGTTTTATACTCCTCAAGTGATCTCACCTAACAAAACCAACAGGCCCAGTCCCGGGGAAAGTCATAGCTGTGTTTTTTTAACCGGGTTTCGAATGGTCTGAGAACGTGACACGCGGGCAGTATGTGAAATGTGATACCACCCGCTTCTCTTGAAGGCAAGCTGAGCTGTGGGCTCCTGCCCTGTCTGTGGTTCTAAAAAGCTCCAATGTCCCCTGAGTGACTGGGCAAACTTGGGTGGTCTGCGAAGTGGGATGGAGTGAAGGGTGACCTGGCACACTGCCACCCCCAGGCTCACTGGCAGGAAGTGGGACTTGTGACAGTAGAGAGCATGAGCGGGGTGGAATCTTAATTCCACCTCCTGCTAGCTTGATGGCTTTGGGCAAGTTACTGAACTTGTCTGTGCCTTAGATTCCTCTCTAATACAATGGGTGCATAGAGTAGTGTGTGGCATGTAGTGAGTTCAGTAAAGGTTAGCTTTTATTGTTATTATTGCTATATAATAGAGACAAGCGAAGGGGACTCCAGGAGAAGTCTAACTTTCATCATCTGTAAAATGGGGATAATATTAGAATCCACGTTACAGAAGTGTTGTAAGAATTAAATGAACTATTGTGTGTGAAGTGCTTAGAACAGTACCTGATGAATAGTTAAATGCTCACTGTTAACTATTGTAATTATTATTAATGTTAGAAATCTATGTAGAGATAATGATCATTTCCACTCTAAAGGGCTAAAGAGAGGTTTCAAGGAATTGATATGTGCCTACTGTAACATAGGCACCCAGGATGCTCAAAAAATGCCAATTCGTTGTGATACTTCACTTGAAAATCCTGCTGCTTACATCACTTTGTACCCATGTGTTTGCTGTGTGGGAGGAAATCACCATTTTTCTGCCTTTTTCTTCTTGCTGGTGCCCCTGGTGATTGGATGGTGACCTGCCCACACTGAAGGTGTATTTTTACATTCAGTCTACCTTCAACTCACACGCCAGTCTTCTCTGGAAACACCATCGCCCAGAAGTACTGTTTTACCAACTCTCAAAGTATTCCTCAAGCCTGTGAAGTTAACACCAAAAATTAACCATCACCATGAGGTTTGGCAGTGGTGCAGCACAGAAAACTGAATTTTAGATTGCATCTACTTGATTTTTAAATAAGAGGTCCTTGAAACACACTTTGCCATTTCTGTACTTAGCTTTGGGAGATCTTGAGTTAGATTTTAAAAACATTGGATTCTGAAAAAAAGGTGAACTATTTTAAAGAGAGAGAGAGAGAGGAATTTTGTCCACCTGAAAGCTTAGTATACTATTTATGTAAACTAAGAATTCCAGCAAGTTTCAGGAATAAAACTGCAGCTTTTTGGGGCTGCTCAGGGATCTAGAGTATAATTTTCACAAAGGTAAACTTTGCCAAAGAGATGCAAGTTATACTGCCAAACAACTAGATGACAGTGGTTTTGATCTCAGTCTGCTTGTTACTAATATGATTGTCTATTTCATCTCCAATAGACTCAACATGTACAGAGTTACTTTGTACTTGGGACCCTGTATTATTTATTCCTCTAATCCTTCATTTGATTATGATTTCTTCCAGCCAGTTGGAAAACTTGGCGGTCATATAACATACTTATATCTAATCCTTCACCAGATACCTGGTATAGAACTCGGTAAACAGGATGCTGTAGATTAAATAGCTGCTTGATTTACGACATCAGTGGTTGAAAGGCAGTAATGTGGAATTCCTTCATGATAGGAAGCCAACATAGTTCTAGCCATCATGATGTGGAAGGGCTTCATGGTAAAGTGAATTCAAACTTATTTTGGTCACATACATTATTAGAGTTCTATTTTCTTGATACACAATGTGGAGGATGAAATGTGCTTGCTTAGGTGTATTCTTACATGACAGGTCTAAACTGTCTTGGAAAGCATTTTCCTTACATGGACCCAGTTGCATGGGCTCACTTTGGAGAACTCTCGACTTCTTAAATGTTCCTAAGGGCAAGAAGCTCCTTCTCCTTTCCCTCTTGTTACACTAACGGCATTGTTAATGGTGAACTCCACAGAGATCAAGGGCTACGTAAATAGTATTTTCTAACCCTCTGAGGCAGGTAAGAGGACAAAAGCCTTCAGGTTGCTACAGACATCCACACAGTCACTGCTGACTTAAGGCCATCCATCCCCAGAGAAATGAGATTCTTGGGAGCCTGGAGCTGTTAACAGCTGTTTACCTTCGTACCACCAGAGTTTATGGCTCTGGAAACAATTGTATTACAGGCATCACTTATATTGTTGTTTTAGTGTCACAAGACCACTGGTACAAAAGAATTCTCAAGCATGCAGTCCTGGGTCATGTTTAGAATTCCCATAAATCTAATTACTTTTGACCCCCAGAGTAAATTCTTTTCTCCTACCTGAGGGCTTTGAAAAATCTTCCTTTTGTTAGTGGCTATTTTTTAAATGGGCGTTAAAAAATGTGGAGTCTTAGGAATGTTGCACAGAAATGTAGGCAAACAGTAAGGCGAGGAAACATAAGGCTGTGTTTGGGGCAAATATATGGTAACATAAGGAAAGCTTTAAAATGAACATTGGTGCTACCTAGCAGTGCACATCCTGTGTTTCATTAAATCCCAAGCATCTGAAAAACGTTTTCTGGAATTCATTGCCTTTAACTCCCAGAAGAATCTGCCTTTCTCTAAGTGACAGACGTGCTCCCCATGCCCGCGGAATCTGCTGTGAGCATTCGGCAACTGGAAAGGGAGAGCTGCGATGGTGCCAGTAGCAGCGAAACTCAAGCCATCTTGAAAAATGAGCAGAGATCAGGTGAGCTGTTTTCATTGGGAAGAAATGAAGAAGGTTTTGAAACTGTAGTTCTGTGTCATAATAATCTTAAGGGAAAACTAAGTGTTTTTAAACAAAAGAACCCAAATCCTGATACAGATAACACATGGCGATACAAGCCTCCCTAGATATTCACTTTTCTTGACACTAATGAACTATCGAAGAGGGTTAGAGCAGGTTTATTGGATTGAACTGCAGGAATCTGCGGTCGCTCGCGCTGCTCTTTTTTCAGAGGAGGTCAGGCGTAGGAGTAAGGGGAGGCACATGTCAGACGTGTGCCCTTGGTGACGTGTGTTTGTCCGTGCTCAGAGCAATCGCCAGGAGGAATTGTCTATTGTTCTACTAAAGCTCGTCATCTGTCTAAGACGTGCAAAAATCAGTGGGCTTATAACTGAAACTTCTGGCTATTGCGCTTTTCAACCCTCCGCGTTTCCTCTCCTGTTACCAGTTTTTGTAGAGGGATTGCTGGGAGATAGCTACTATGTACTGAAGGTCGATGTGAAAGTAGTCAGGCAGCATTTCTTCTATTCACATATTTTTTTCAGTTGTGGGCGAGTGAGCATGTATCTTTAGGATCTTTCCAGGAGCTAGGATCAGCAGAGGGCCTGTTAAGGAACATGGCGCCCTGGGAGGGGAGGGTGTAGGTAGGGAGAAATAGGTACCAGTCTGTATCCTTGCCCTCTGATCTTAGCTGCTTTCAGGTAAGGGTCAGCTGTGGTCAGACCCACCTGGAAGCCCAAAAGGAAGCCCCTGATAATGAAGCAATTTCAAGACAGCCTTTTGGGACAGAGAACAACATAGAGAGTAGGGCAGAGACCGGATGAGTGGTGACAGGCAAATATATATACTATTTTTTAAAAAGCAACTTATAACAAATCAAACATTTATTTTCTCCCTTCTTTATAAACCCTTATAATACATTTTAATTAAAAGTTCTTTAAAACTAAGTTTTTATTTTTATTAGTATACGTATGCAATATATAATAACGTTCATCACGGGGAGTTGCTACAAGTATAAAACACATCTTTTACTCTCATTAAAAAATCTGCTGAAGAATGTTAAAACATGCAGGGTAATATTTTATTTCTTCTAGTGGCTTTGCTTCCTCTCTGCCCCCTGTGAGTAGAGGAAGACATAAAATGCATGTATTTTCAGACATCCTTGCCTGGGTTTCGGTCTTCTTTGACATAAATTCACTGGTTGTTCATCCCGGCTTTTGCTAGACAATTAGCCTGTTCTCCATAGCCTCACTTCATGATGCATCGAAGATCTTCCAGCCAGGACTCACTTATTGGCCTCTATGTTAATGTCTCCAAGAGCCTTACAATCTTGGAGTTTGTGTAGGAAGTAGAAACTGGTTGTTGCTGAAAAAAGGAGAAATTCACTGATCTGTTCAGCAAACACTTAATGAGCCCTACTTAACATTGGGCAGTTTGCTAAGTCCAAGCACACACATACACATACTATAAAAACATAGTAAGCAGACAAGAAACTTCAGAAATTGCAATTTAATGTGACAAATGATTTAACAGAGAAAGTAAATAACACTCTGGGGTATCATGAAAAAAAGTGTCTGGACAATCAAAGAAGAATTCACAAAGAAATAACAAATGAACTAGATGTGGAAGAAGGAATAGGAATCTGGCAAGAACATGGGCTGGATAGATGTGTATTTGGGGGTAGCATGGCCATGATTGGCTGGGAGAGGGTGCTAGGAGAGGTCAGAGACAAAACAGTTGGAATCATGTAGAAAAATTTTCCTTATCTGCCATATCTCAGAGTTTCTTTACCATTTTATTTAAACATAATCCATCATACAATTTTGGTGTTAATTTGCAATCTCTCCTCGTTTAGGAAATGTAGTAAACATCATCTATCTTCTTTGGTCGTTCTAGTTCATTGTTTTTCCCTGTTTCATGCAAGAATTTAAAATTACAAAATTAAAGGATATTTAGTAATGAACTATATTTACTAACAAAACACTAATACAAAGTATAATAATTGTGTTTAATAATTAAAATAGTTACTAATACAAGAATTTACTTTTTTAAAAGGTTAGTAACTGCTCAATGTTAAGACTTGAGTTTGAACTTAGATTTAAAGTCTCAGTGTATAATATTTTCATTGCTCGAGCTAGTGCCATCATTAATGTACTGTTGGACAGACTCAGAAACTTACAGTTTACTTTCCTACAGAATTTTCTCTGCCAATTGTAGACTAGTATTGGCAAACAAGGAAGAACTGCCTCTAGGTCTCTTTCTCTGGTTATGCTTTACTTTGTTGGTAAGGACAGGCTGAAAGAGGCAGGAAGTTACGTAAGAAACTCTTAACCTTGAAACAAAGAGAATAGTTTCAGGTAGTTTTATACCTGAAAGTAGGAAATAATATTTTTCCCACTTTATAGAATGGGCTTTCCCTTTATCAGCCTTGCCTAACTTACATGGCTTAAAACTTTTCCTTAGGTTATTTTATGCTCTTATGATAGGTTGTACAAAAATCACTTTATTTAAATTGGGCTCAATTTTTCTTTCAGAGAAAGTAAATACACAAGGGTTTGAAGTAACTACTGTGCTTAATTATTATTCTTATAATAAAACTTAATTATTGTTCTTATATAATAATATTGATTTTACTAACCATTACTAGGGAGGAAAGAAGTTACTGGCCATAGTTGGAAGACATGACCAGTAACTTAAATGGCTGTAAGTTTTATGTTTAATGGATGGGTTAAAATGGTTCTTAACCCATCATTATAGGAGTCACAAAATGGAAATTATAAGGTATTTCAGTGCAATATAAAGTTTTAAAAAATATAATGCACTGAGAAAGTATAAAATACTTCCCCAGTATAGCAGAATCAACAACTCACTAAAGACTTTTTACTTCAATTTCAAGCTAGGGAGGCATTTATTGGGGATTTAAGAAAGTGTCATCTTTTCTGGTAGGAGTTTAAGCAGCTTTTATACTGTGATAAGAATGAGCACAGCTCTTCACACCAGTCCATTTAGCAACAGAGAAGCCATTGATCAGGTACCAAGATTGCAGGATTAAATAGATCCTCCAGAACAGTAATGATTTTGAAGAATAAGTCTCATTAATGCTGCTTTAATGAGATGAATACATTATTACTCACATTTTCATATTTTTTAGAATATTTCTTTACTTACTTTTACCCTTAAAAGATTCCTCCCATGACTGGAAAGATGACCAATCTATACCTACTCTAAACTTTTACTATGAATGGGTTTGAGGAGATTTAAGGCCTTTGACTTTAAATATTTAAAAATATACTCTATATGAACACATTGTTTTATTTCCTTTTAATCCTGAAGGGATTCCATGGACAAAACAAGGTATTATTTTATTTTCCTTACTTTATAGATCAGGAAAATGTATCCCATAGGGTAGAGGTGACTTGGCCATGGCTGCACAAATGAATGGTGTAATCAGAACTTGAACTTTGTTGCTTTGATTACAAGGCCTTCATATCTGCCCTTTGTCCATCTTTGAGTAAAGATAACATTTCTGATCCACTGGGAAAAGGGCTTGGACGCTGAGCTGTTTCTACAGAGGTTATGTACTTGTCAGGGTCTAGTCATACATTCTCCTGGGTCTCCTGTTGACCTGTGATCTACAGAGATAAGGAGACTGAATATATTATGTATAGTCTGAGGCAAAGAAACAGAAGAAGGTTGGTGTTCAAACAAAGAAGCACATGAGCAAAACTCATGCTGGAGAAAGTTGTGATCCAGGTTAACAGTTCAACCCTTCTCAAGCCTGTGTTGTGTGCCAGGAGCACTGCCAGGAACTATTAATAGAGATGAAAGGCACTATTCCTGCTCTGGAGAAACTCACAGTTTGGAGAGGGAGATAAGTAGAAGACAGTGTGATGAATGTAGTATGCAAAGGGTGTTAGGGGATCTCAGGGTTAAAAATCTACATTTGAGCTAGAATAAGGGAATCAGACTAGGGGAAAGAAGTAGAAAATGCTTTCCAGAGAGGTTAAATTTGAGCAGAATCTTGAAAGAACAGGTGTGAGCCTAGCAGAGGAAGAAAGGAAAAGGAAGGACATTGCATGTTCAATGGCCTGGAGGTGACTGAGGGCATGGAAGGCGGCTCATCAGCGTGTCACTAGTAGGTTTAGAATGTGGAAAGAGATGAGACTAGAAAGAACTGGCTCTAGGTATCACCAAGTGGTGACTGCTAAATTAAGTAAGGAGTTTGTAGACAAGAGAAAGCTCAAACGCTTCTGGCTTTTAAGAAACTAAAGTTAAGGTGAAATGCATGTACTATAAAATGAACCACTTTAAAGTGTACATACAAGTTCATGCCGTTTAGTATGTTCACAATGCTGAGAACCATCACCTTTATCCAGATCTAAAAAGTTTCACCACTCAAAATGAAACTCATCAAGCAGTCACTCTTTTCAGTCTTCAGCAATGACTAATGCATTCTGCATCAGGATTTACCCTTTCCGGATATTATGTATAAATTGAATCGTACATCATTTGGCCTTATGTGTCTGCTTCTGTAACATGGTATAATGGTTTTGAGGTCCATCCTTGTGTAGTGTACAGCAATACTTCACTGTTTTTATGGCTAGATAATAGTATAGTGCGGAGATATACCACATTTTATGTATCTGTTCGAGGGTTTATGGACATTTGGTTTATTTCTGCCTTTTGACTGTTGTGAATACTGTTACTATCAATATTTGGGTACGAGGCTTTCTTTGAGTACCTGCTTTAAATTCGTTGAGTACAGTAGGAATGGAATTGCTGGGTTACACAGTAATTCAGTGTTGACATTTTTAGGAATTGCCAAACTGTTTTCCACAATAGCAAGCCTGCTTTGCATTTTCATCAGCAATGTGTGAGAGTTCTAATTTATCATTACCCTTGTCAACATCCATGTCCCATTTTAAAGATTTATACTCATTCCTAGTGGGCTTGAAGGTAGTATCTAATTGTGATTTTACTTTGTATTTGCCTAATGATTAGTTCTGTAAAGTATCTTTCAGTGTGCTTGCTGAATATTTGTATATTTTCTTGAGAGGAATATCTCCTTAAGTCCTTTACTTATCCCTAAGTTATATTACCTTTTATGCTGCTGAGTCATAGGAGATATTCTGGATGTTGGACTTCTATTAGACATAAGGTTTGCAAATATTTTATTTTATTTTATGAATTATTTGTTTTTTTCTCTTAATAGTGTGCTTTAGTACATAAATGTTTATAAGTTTGATAATGTTCAGTTTGTCTATCTTTGATGTTGCAACTTCTGCTTTTGGTGTCATATTTAAGATTAATAACCAAATCCAAGATTATTAAAATTTACCTTTATTTTTTCTTTTTTAATCAAAGGAATATACACTGTTTATTTTGCATAATATTTATACTTTTTATGAAGACTTATTCCTACAATTCTTTTTTATGTAGATTTTGGACCTATTTTCATTAATTTTTGTATATGGTGTGAAGTAAAGGTTTAACTTTGTTGTTTTATAACATTGCTGCAGACACCTAGTTTTTCAGCATCACACATGAAAAAAATCATTCTTTTCCTATTGGATAGTCTTAGCATTCTTGTTTAAAATGAATTGACCATATGTCTTTTGGCTTATTCTTCACCTTTTATCCTATTGATAGATTTGTCTCTCTTCTGTAAAAATCACGCTATTTGACTACCACAGTTTTGTAAGAGTTTTTGAACTTGAGAAGAGTTAGTACTCCAACTTTGCTTTCCTTTTTAAAGATTGTTGCAATTCCATACAAATTTTCAAACCAGATTTTCTTTGCCTACAAAAAAGGCTGCTGAAATCTTTACACCATTTTCACTGAATATACAGATCATTTTTGTGAGAGGTTGCTTTCTCGGTTTCTTTCAGATCTATGTCAATAATGTCTTTTATATCTTTTAAGTGATTTAAGATAGTTGAATTATAGTTTTTATCAGGAAAGTCTCATGCCTATGCTTCCTCCAGGACAGTTTCTATTTACCTCTTATTTTTCTGTGAAAAGGCCATAATTTTGTTTCTTTATGCCTTGTACTTTTTCTTGTTGAAAACCAGACATTTGGAATAGTATAGTGCTGTAGCCTTATAAATCACTTTCTCTCCCACTTTTGGGTTTTGTTGTTGCTGCCTGCTTTGGGTTGTTTATTTAGTGACTTTTAAAAACTATTTGTATAAAGTCTATATTTTTTGCTGTGCTTGGCTACTAAAATCTGTCTCCTGTAAGCTTGGTGGTTGGACAACATTCTGATAGTTTCCCTAAATGTCTTGAACCAAAAGGGAAGACAGAAAAGGAAAAACAAAGCTCTCCCAGTCTTTACAGATTGCCTCTGTTTGAAAGCATAATTTAATGTTTAGCTAAATCATTTTTCTCTTTTGTTTCTTCCCTTTCCCTTCCTGCTATGGTTTGTGTTTAGATGTCCCCCCAAAGCATCATGCAGTCATGGGGCAGGCTTCTAGAATCTTTGACTGACTCATGGTCCACTGGCATAATGGGTGTGAGTGCTACACTCATGGTCCAGTGGGATTATGGGTGTGAGTGCTAGGATTATGGGTGTGAGTGCTGCACCTAGCCTGCATTAGTATATCCACCCTACACTGGGTATAGCAGAGTGTGCAGCCTGCATACAATGTAGGGGAAGGAAAGGGGTTTGCATGCTGCTGCTCCTCTCTTTTGCTCTTGTTGCTTTTGCTGTCCTCTGTTTCATGAGCTGTTGTCCTCTGCCGTGTGCCACCTTGCCTTGGAGCCAGCTGATTATGGACTGAAACCTCCAAAAGCCATGAGCTAAATAAACCTTTCCTTCCTTAATTGTGGGT
Organism: Dinomys branickii; assembly: GCA_004027595.1. Classification (NCBI taxonomy): domain Eukaryota; kingdom Metazoa; phylum Chordata; class Mammalia; order Rodentia; family Dinomyidae; genus Dinomys; species Dinomys branickii. Next base: position 39,706 of record PVLD010008609.1, read on the forward strand.
ATCAGGTATTTTGTCCCAGCAATAAAAGTAACTGAAACACTTCCTTTTCTGCCTTTCCTCATTTTCTTTTCTTTCTTCCTTTCTTTATGGCTAGGAATTTAACCCAGAGTCTTCATCCTGAGCTGCATCCTCAGAGTGGTTTTTAAATTTGTTTTTAATTTTTGAGACAAGGTCTTACTAAGTCACTGAGTTGGCCAGTGGGCTTGAATTTGTGGTTGGCCTGCCTCAGCCTCCCAGAGTGCTGGGATTACAGGTGTGCTCCACCACATCTGCCACTGTTTTCCAACTCTCTTAGCTTTCAGGTCCTGCTTGTTCAGCCAGTCAGAGGGCAAAGCTAGGTAGGAGTCTTGTCAGGACTTGTATGAGCATTCATCATGCTTTGCACAAATGTGGAGTTTTATCAATTTCTTAGTATATGTAGGAGCTTTTAAAAGCCTTTGTTTTCCCACATGTTTTACTTTCTTATGTCTTTCTTCTCAGGCTTTCCAGTCTGTCTATTGCTTATCTTGACTACTCCCTGGTCCCAGGCTCCAATGCCTGCTACTTTGCTTTTGGCAAATGAAGCCCAGGAAGTGTCTCAAACCCTGGAAATGTTCTGAGTCCAGCAAAACAGAGGCAAGCCCTTACAATTTCAGGGACCCATCAAAGAGTCTCAAACAGCCACAGTCCTTTGAGAATAATATCCATGTTATTCCCTCTGGTGCTAGCAACCAACACCAGGAGTTCATGTTACCATCTCCATGTCCATTGTGACCCAGAGAGTATGGACGTCTTACTGTGCAGGAACAGCTTCTCTTGTCAGTAAGCCCAACCTGACTGTTGCACAATTTTTACTAGATTCCAGAGTTCTGTATGATGATCCTGACAATTTCTGTCAACTTACTTTTTTTCCTCTCATGTATCCTTTAAACATTTTTTACTATAGTAAAATATATAGCATATAACTGCCATTTTAACAATTTTAAGTGTATAATACCTTGGTTTTAATTATATTCACATTATTATAGAATCATCATCACTATTAGTTGCTTTTCTAAAGGGATAGAGACATGGAATTCTATACACTGCCACTTTTGGTGATGTCTCTTTCTATATTAGATCTTTGAGGAACTAACTAGTGTGATATGGTGTGTGTTAAAAATTAGGGGGTTAGTAATTAAAATTTTACTAACAATAAAATATATGCTTTAAAATAGAAGGTACATTGGGCCTCTATCTTATTTTTGTAACTGCCTGCAAATCTATAATCTTTTCAAATAAAAGTTTAAAAAATAATCCTCTTTAGGATTTTACATACACACACACACACATACACACACACACACACACACACACTTCTGCTATTTGAAAAAGAAAAGGTCAAAGTTGAAATAGTAGATGAAGCAAAGAAAAATAAACATAGAAATAGGATGTGCAATTTCCAAAGAAAGTCCTGGAGTCATACATGTCATGTCACAAAAGGAGATAATTATGCTAAGAGTGAAACAAGTCCAGAAGAATATTTTGCTTTTTTATATATTGCTATATTTGCACCAAGTAGGAATTTACAAAAGAATATCAAATTCATTGTGTTTTTACTTTTCAACCAAGTTTGGCATAATATATATATTTGAATACATACACACACACATGCACATGCACACACACTCACACATACACACACACACACACACACTCACACACAGCAAAAACTGAAAAAGAAGAAACTAAAACTCAAGAATGAACACAAGCTAGATGAAAGGGTTTTCTTCTTGATCTTAATTTTAATTGTAACCACTGAGGTGCTGGAATTAAACTAGTTAAAGTCACAAAGAAAAGGCATACATGTTGTTTTTGATGTTAATTTCTTATATGCTCCTGGGATCTCCCAGGAAAGAAAGTGAAAACCCAAAGAAGCAGTTAGGACTGAGAGTTTTTATACCATCTTAACAGTGAGCAAAGAATTTGTGGAGCAGTGACAAGATAAGGGAAAAAGTTTGGTTTGGTCTTCTAGGGGCAGTAAACTGTTGGAAAGCGAGTATATGAGGTGACACTAGCGGAATGTAAGGTTTCTTTCAGTAAGGTTTGCTTCCTGGCCTGGGAGAAGGAGCGGGAGCATTGTTGTAAAGGAAATCTTAGGCAGAAATGAAGGCTGTAGAAACTTTTTCTACATCTGCTGTTTTCAAGTTTTGTTTGAGCTCAAAATAATTCCTTTAACAAACTAACATATTTTGGGGTAGTGCTGCCAACTCCAGGGACAAAGTATTCAATACAAGGTGCTAGGTGTCTATGATACTATTAGGAGAACAGACTAGTAGGATCTAAAAGATGACCACTAATGACTTTTAGAACGCCACAGACCCCCTTGAGATGTGGTACTCCCCACCACAAAATATGAATGAGAATGAAGAAAGCCAGGCTTAGGAGCCAACATCAGGGTGACACTCATCCAAATGTGGCCACTGGGCCTGAAAGTATGAGATCCACCACCCTTATATCTGCCTCCTGGGCTGAGGATGTAGCTCAGATGCACAGCACTCGCCTGGCGAGCACAAGGTCCTGAGTTTGATTCACAGTACAAAAGTAAGTAAGTAAATGAGTAAATAAATAAATGAAATATATAGCAGCCTCCTGACAAATGAAGCTGGAGACAAACATGAGCATTTTCCTGCCATTGTTTCCCAAGAAGAACTGAAAAAACAAGTTACCCAGGTAGTTTCTGCTTCATTTCCACTTTTGAAATCTTATGCAAGGGCTGGGGATATAGCTCAGTGGAATAAGTGCTTGCCTAGCAAGCGCAGGGTCCTGAGTTCGATCCCCAGTACCACAAAAAAAAAAAAAAAAAGAAATCTTATGCAAGTGTATTTAATTGTATAAACTATTCCCCTGTAGGACCCTACATGACAAACCCAGGAAATAGACTATCTTTTAGTTTGTAGCCTCCTTCATACAGAAATGCACAAAGAAAGGAAGTGGGAATGGATGGCAAGTCCCAGTTGGCTACATTGAGCCTTGCTGTAGTTGAGATATTTCCTGTTTTTATTTATTCCTTTGATTAGCAGTTCTATTATACCAAGGTCAGAATGATGGAGAGGAATCCTTAGGGATCATCTTAGCTAAGTTTGTAGTTTGGCAGATGAGGAGACCAAGACTCAGACCACAATATTTAGGTGACTTGTTTCAGATCCTGAAACTAATGACAAATATTATTTAAAATTTAAATTCACATTAACTGATATGTAAAAAACATAAAAATTGTATTCATTTGTGGGGTACTATGTAATATTTCAATACATGTATGCATTGTATAAGTTTTTTATTTTAAAAATTAAGCAACTGACAAAACAACAATGAAGACAAAATCAAAACAATACAAAAACAACAAAAATGATACATGACCTCAAGATAAAATGATAGGAATTAACAATGGTTGCTACATTACATACTGTTATCTTCAACAAAGTTGCTTAGTCCTCCAGATGTAAGAATGTAACAATTAAATGTAATGATCAAATAATCAAAGACAGTAACAAGTAAAAAATAATAAAAGTAATTTTAAAAAAACATTGGAAATGATACAGAGCTTCACCATGCAAAATGGTAGGAGTTCAGCAATGGTTCTTATGATGAATATTGTTTTCAGATCAGTCATTCTAATTACGAAATTCAAGCGTGCAAAATTGGTCAAGAAAAAAGAGAAAATTGTAAGCATTTACTGTTCCTTTCAATAAACGACAGACATCAGCAATCTTTATATATACATATAAATTTTATTTTTCATTTACAAAAACATAACAAAAACAAATACATAAACAAAACAGCATAGAGAGCAATAAAAATGATACAGAATTTCTAAACATGGTGATAGGATATAAACAATGGTTGTCATACTACACAACATCATCCTCAAAATGGTTGCACATATAACCAGATATAGACCTGCACGATTGATCAAACAATTATACTTTAACAGTTCCTTTCAATAAACCAAGAGATATTAGTAGTACAATTATCCTAGCTATGCTGTGTATCTATATATACATATTTTTTCCCTCTTCTTTCTTTTTCCTCTCCTCTCCTTTATCCAATTTTCTCCTTCCTATTTGAGCACATTTTTTCCCTTTCACAATCTTATTGTACCTTTCAGATTTTATTTACTCTTTCAGGTTCTTATAGTAGGGAGAAAATACCATGTTTACACATGTCAATTTGATTTATTTCACTAATGAGTATTGTCTCTAGTTGCATCCATTTATCCACAAAAACCTTGAGTTTATCTTTCTTTATAGCTGAGTAATACTCCATTGTATAAAAATACCACATCTTTTTTATCTGTTCCTCAGTTGATAGACATTTGGGTTGTTTCCAAGATTTAGCTATTACAAATTGTGCTGCTATAAACATAGGTGCACATATATCACTGTGGTATGATGTTTTCAGTTCTTCTTGAAAAATACCCAGGAGGAGAACAGCTGAGTGGAATGGGACCTCGAATCCTTGTTTACTGAGGAATCTTCAGACTGATTTCCACAGTGGTTGCACCAGTCTACACTCCCACCAACAGTGGAGGAGTTCCTTTTTCCTCACAGCCCCTCCAGCATTTGTTATAGTTTGATTTCTTGAAGATAGCCATGCTTTCTGGGGTGAGATGGAATCTTAGAGTTGTTTTAATTTTTATTTCTTGACTGACTTATGATGTTGAACATTTTTTCATGTATTTATTTGCCATTTGTATTTCTTCATGTGAGAAGTGTGTATTCATCATCTGAGAATGTCTATTTTTGTATTGGGTCTTTGAATTTTGGGGGTCTGGATTTTTAAAAATTCTTTGTATGCTCTAGACAGGAGTCCTTTGTCTGAGGGACAGTCAACTAAATTTTTTTTCTTAATTCATGGGTTTTCTTTTCACTCTGTTGGTGATTTCTTTTGATATGCAGAAATTTTTCAAAAAGATGAGATCCCAGTTTTTGATTCTTTGAAGTAATTTCCATGAAGTTTGTTTTTGTTTATGAACTCTCTACATGCTCCTATGTCTTCAAGACCTCCATTTACTTTCTCTTCCATTGGCTTTAGTGTTTCTGTTTTAATATTTAGATCCTTAAGCCATTTTGACTTTATTTTGGTGCATGGTGATAGGCTTGGGTCTAGTTTTAGTGTTTGGCATGTGGAAAGCCAGTTTTATTAAAGAGGCTATCTTTCTTCCAGTGAATATGTTTGGCCCCTTTGTCAAAGATAAGGTGGCTAAGTGTTTTTGGGGTTGTGTCTGCACCTTCCAGTCTGTTCCACTGATCTTCAGGTCTTTTCTTTTTTGCCAGTACCATGCTGATTTTATCACAGTAGCTTTGTAGTATAATTTCAAATCAGGGATTGTGATACCTCCTGCCTTGCCTTGTTGCCCAGGATTTCTTTTGCTATTCTAGGTCTCTTCTGGTTCTAGATGAATTTTAGGAATGTTTTCTCTAGGTCTGTGAGGTGTACTAATATTATTTTCATTGGAATTGCACTGACTCTGTGTAATAATTTTGGAAGTATATCCACTTCCCCAGTGTTGGTTCTTCCAATCCATGAGCAAAGAATAATCTTTCCATTTTTTGAAATCCTCTTCAATCTCTTTTTTCAGAGTAATGTCATTTTCACTGTATAGGTCTTTTACTTCTTTTGTTAGATTAATTCCTAAGTATTTCAGTTTTTGGATGCTGTTGTAAAAGATGTGGCTTTATTTATTTCTCTCCCAGTATGTTTATTGTTTGTATGTAAGAATACTATAGAGTTTTGAGTGTTGACTTTGCATCAGGTATGCTACTGAATTTTCTGATTAATTCTAGGAGTCTTTTAGTGGAGTTTTTGGGGTCTTTTATGTAGATAATCATGTCATCTGTGAATAAATATAATTTCACTTCTTCCTTTACTACTTTTATTTCTTTTATTTCTTTCTCTTCTTGAATTTCTTTTGTGAGTATGTCCAGAAATATGTTGAATAGGAATGGTGAGAGTGGACAACCTTGCCTTGTTCCTGATCTTAAAGTGAAAGCTTTCAGTTTTTGTCCATTTTGTATGATGTCGGCTCTTGGTTTGTCATAGATGGCTTTTATCAGATTGAGGTAAAGTCCATCTATGCCAACTTTCTGTAAGGTTTTTAACATGAATAAGTGTTGGACTTTATCAAAAGCTTTTTCTGCATCTATTGAGATGTTCATGTGATTCTTCTCTTTAGCTCTGTTGATATGGTGCATTATATTGATTGATTTGTGTATATTGAACCATTCCTGCATTCCTGGGATGAATCCCACCTGGTCATGGTGTATTTTCTTCTTGATTATTTACTGTATTCTATCAGCTAGTAGTTTATTGAGAATTTTTGCATCTATGTTTATTAAGGAGATTGGCCTACAGTTCTCTTTTTTGGTTAGTTCTTTTTCTGGTTTTGGTGTCAGGATAATACTTGCCTCCAGAAGTGAGTTTGGGAGAATTGCTTCTCTCTCCATTTCTTTAAAGAGTTTGAGAAATATTGGTATTAAATCTTCTCCAAATTTCTTGTAGAATTCAGCTGTGAATCAGGACCTGGGCTTTTCTTTGTTGGTAAGTTTTTTTTTTTTTATTACATTTCAATTTCATTGGCTGATATTGGCTTATTCAAGATTTTTATATTTTGTTCATTGAGCTTTGGTAATTCCTATGTGTCTATGAGTCTGTCCATTTCTTCTGCGTTTTCTATCTAATAGAGTAAAGATTTTCAAAGTGGGTATTGATGATATTCTGAATTTCTACAGGATCTGTTACATGGATTTAAGTTTTTTCTTTCCTTTTTTGATAAGGTTGGCTAGGGGCTTATCAATTTTATTTATTTTTTCAAAGAACCAACAGTTTGATCCATTAATTTTTTTTATTGTTTTCTTAGTTTCAGTTGCATTAATTTCCACTCTGATCTTTATAATTTCCTCCCTTCTTTGGACTTTGGGATTAACTTGCTCTTCTTTTTCTAGAAGTTTGAGGTGTAACATTAAGTTGTATTTTTGTATTCATTCTGTTTTCCTGATGTGGGAATCCACTGCTATAAATTTGCCTCTGAGGACTGCTTTCATTATATCCCACAGGTTCCAGTAGTTTGTATCTGCATTTTTGTTTGACTGTAGATAGTGTTTAATTTCTACTTTAATTTCTTCTGTGACACATGGGTTGTTCAGGAGAGTGTTATTAATTTCCATGTGTTTATGGAGCTTTTGAGATTTCTTTTATCATGTATTTCCAGTTTCATTGAACTATGGTCTGATAATATGCATGGGATAAGTTCAATTCCTTTGCACTTACTTAAGCATGTTCTATGTGGTACCATGTGGTGTACTTTAGAGAATGTCCCATGTGCAACTGAGAAGAATGTGTATCTAGTGTTGTTGGGTGGAATACTCTGTAAAGGTCTACTAAGTCCATTTGTTGACATGTTTGGTTTAATTTTGCTATTTCTTTGCTGATTTTTTGTCTAGTTGATCTATCTCTTTGTGACAATGGAGTATTAAAATACCCTGTTACAATTGGGTTATTATATATTCGATTTTTTCATGTCTGTTAAAATTTGCCTGATATAATTGGGTGTTCCTACATTTGTTGCATATATATTTATGATTGTTACCTCTTCTTCATGCAGTTTTCCCTTAACAAGAATATGGTGACCTTCCTTATCGCTTTTGATCATTCTTGGTTTGAAATTCACCTTGTCTGCAAACAGAACAGCTACTCTTGCTTTTTTTCTGGGTTCCTGTAGCATGGAGCATTGTTTTCCCATTCTTTGACTTTTAGTCTATGGTTTTCCTTTTGAGTTAATTGCATTTCTGGTATGCAGCATATTGTTGGATTTTGTTTCTTGATCCACTCTTCTGGTCTGTTTCTTTTGATTGGTAAATTGAGGCCAGTTACATTAACGGCTATTAGTTATATGTATTGACTTGTCATTGTCATATTATTTTCCTACTGTTGGTTCTGTACTTTCCCCCTATGTTTAACTGCTTACCTTGCTTGGTAGTTCTTTTCTATTGTTGGTCTTGAGATTGTGGTCATTTTTCTCTTTGTAGAATATCTTTCAGTACTCTTTGTAGGATTGGCTTGGCATTCATGAATTTCTTCAGTTGATCTTTGTCATGGAAGCATCTTATTTCTCCATCAATTTTGAAAGACAGCTTTGCAGGGTACAGCAATTAGGATTGGAAGTTGTTTTCTTTCAGGAACTGAAATACTTCACTCCAAGCTCTTCTTGACTTGATGGTCTGTGTTGAGAAGTCTGCCATGAATCTGATGGGCTTTTCTTTATAAGTGATGTGTTTCTTTTCTCTAACAGCTTTTAATATTTTGTGCTTTTGCTCAATTTTTGGGATCTTGGTTACTATGTGTCTGGGTGTAGATTTATTTTGGTTATGGCTAATTGGGGTTCTATATGCCTCACATGTGTGTATAAGGTTCTTGTCCAGGCTTGGGAAATTCTCTGCTACTACTGCTGCAAATAGTCTTTCTATGTCATTCATGTTCCCTCTTGCTCTTCTTTTGACACTTGTCAGCCTTATATTGTTTTTCTTTGCCTCATCCTGCAGCTGTTGAATTGTTATTTGTTGTTCCTTCATTATTTTAAAGAGATCTTTTCTTTCACGATTGCTTGCTGCAATGCTCTCTTCAAGGTCTGAAAGCCTGTTTTCTGTTTCATTCAATCGGTTCTTTCAGCTTTCAATGGAATTTTTAATTTCTTGAATGTCTCTTTGAATCTGTTTCATGCATTTCAATTCTTTCCTATACTGTTCATTCAAGGTTTCCATCATTTTTCTGTGCTCCTCTATTTTTTTTTAATCTATGTCTTCTTTTGATATGCCCAGCAATTCTTTCATTATGGTTGTCATTTCTTATTTTACCTGAGCAATTATTTCTGACCTGATTTCCTGTAAAGCCTGATGTAGTTGGTTATTTATTTCAGTTGCTATAATTTCAGAAATTTCAAGTGTGTGACTTCCATGTTCATCCATGTTGATGTTTCCTGGACTTGTTCTGGGTGAGGTGTTTGGCTGAGATTGCATTTTGCTTCTTCTTTTTGTCATTTTCAAATCTCTCTAGGTTTTAGGAATCAGGTTCATTCCTGAGATGGCAGTGGTGGGTGAAACCAGAGGACCTGGGCACCTGGACAGCTCACCCAGGCTTCCCAAGTCCAAGGCCCATGGTAGCAGGAGGCGGGGCCAGAGGATCTGGGTTCCCAGGCAGCTCACCAAGGCTTCCCACATCCAAGTCCCTCAGGAATGTCTAAAGTTTAAAACAATTTCAATATATCTATCTTTTCCAACATTTATCATTGCTTTATGTTGAAAACATTCAAACTTAATTCAAACAATCAAATTTTAATTGCTGGTCTAGGAGCTTTTCCAGATATTTAATTTATTTATATTCTCCTGTGTTCAGAAAACAATTTAAAGTAGCTTATTAACATAAACAACAGCAGTGGGATAAAAAGGGGAAAATGTGAAATATGAGAGCTACTGGAAATAAGGGAGCATCAGACAGGGAATACAACTGCGGTGCATAAGACCAGACCATTTAACCTGAAGAATAAGCAAAGACTCAGTCTGCATTTGAATTTAATTTCAAAGTGTTTGATTAATGAGTTTAACTTCAATTTTGCCATATTAAAAAGAATTTCTTTATGTTCAATAATCATAATAATAGTAATGATGATGATATCAGTTTCTTGGCAAAGACTTGAAAAGAATATTGGTTTCTTAAAAGTGATATCTTCAAGTCATAGAGAGTTCAAAAGTCTTACAGGATCCCAGGAGAAGTTTAGGGGGCTGAAAAAGCAGAACTTTGTTTGGCAGAAATTGAAGCATTATCCCTAAATTTTGGGATTGGAGATAGCAATGTCTGAAATCACCCCAAGGCATATTGTACAGTGAGGGCTATTTATGCACATCAGAATCATCCACCAGGCTGTGGAGGCTGTGGGAGGCAGAGGACCTCCCAAACAGCAGTTAGCCTTGTGATTAACTTAGGAAGTGGTCAATAAAATTTCTTCATAAGATAAATAGTCAAAATAGAAGTACACCTAGTGTAAATTGTTAGTTTTGTGTTTCTTTAAGGTGTATTTTGGAGATTAATTCCTCCCCTCCATTGTTGCCATTTGCTTCATTTACTCATTACTTTCTACTCTTAGAATGCAATATGATGTTCTCTCCAACCTATTCTGCTAACTGCAATTAGGCCCTAGGGAAGTAATCTTTTCCAGTGCCAGGGAATAATTTGGTGTTCAAGAGAATGGCAAAGCAAGAAATGTGACAGGAATGATGACCTGGCCAGCATGTACTCCTCCAAAACTAATGAAGGGTTGGGAAGATTCATTTTCCTAAGAAAAAAATATTATGCATTCTTTAGATCCTCCGACAAACTGCTTTCTGGTGCATTGATTTGCTGCCATGGTGAAAAGTAGTAAATTAATAATTAGCTTTACTTAGAAAGCAGAGAAAAAGTAATGTTAGCTCAAGGAACCACATAAGACTTTAAGAAAGGAATTAAGCTCCTGCAAGAAGAAGTAATGAATCTGGAAAGATGTTTAAGGTTCTGAAGAGAAGGCCAAATAAAATGAAGAGAAACTTACATTTATTTTAAGTCATGCCAGTCTCACTCGGCACACGATGCAAAGGAATGTGTTAAGTGCACATCTATACTGGAGTATTTTGTACATGAAATCAGATAAATACTTAGACATGGGCACCTCAGTGGGAATGCTAAATTCATGGAAAATATCCTGGAATGAAGGAAGAAGTAGCTTTGGCATCAGAGAGACATGGTTCTGAACTCCAGCTCTGTCTCATCCTAGCTAAGCTACTTAAACTCCTTGAATTTCAGTTTCTTCATCTGTGAAATTGAAATCAGCAATTTTCCTGCTCTCACAAGATGATAAAATATCTCAGAAGGGACTGGCATACTGTAGTTATAAATAGTAGTTGTTACAACAGGACTTTGTAGCAGTGGGAACTAAGTTAAGGAGGAAGACCATCAGGAAATTTGTTTAAAATATTTTTAAATTGCTGGGTGTGTTGGCTGGAACTCCAGTACTTGGGAGGCTGAGGCAAGAGGATCACTGTGGTTAGAGGCCAGCGTGGGCTACATAGTGAGTTCAAGGCCAGCCTGAACCACATAGTGAGACCCTGCCTCAAAAAATCAAAACAAAACAATTTTTTAAGTTGATAAAGCAGTTTTTAGATTAAAGAGAAACCCATGCATTGACACAAGCATGTCATAAGTTCCTGGAGTCATTGAGGGGATTTGATGCTAAGTCACTGAAGGGAAGTCAGTGATTTCCTCGAAGAAAATGATGTTCAGTTTATCTCTCATTTTTGGAAAATGAGAGAAAAGTCAGATCAAAATATAAAAATGGCAAAATCACTAGCTGGATGAAACGGGACCTTTCGTAGTATGTGAGGGAAGGGGCAATGCAAAATAAGTGGTTTTGGTATAATTGGAGAAAAGTAACAAATAGTATATCTAGGCTGCAGTCCATGGGACTTGTATCATTCTTTGTCAGGGAAATGTGACATTAGAAATTTTCTAGGCAAATATTCCCTCTGCAATCTTTGCCTGCAAAAAATTCCATGATTACAAATAAAAAGGAAAAATAGAAAACAAGAGTTTAACCAGGGTCATGACAATCTGTTTTCCACTGAAACAAGGAAAGCTGCAAAGTCAGGTCAGGCAAAAAATGAAAAGCCTCAGTTTCCACTTGTCAGCTGTCAGGCTACTAATTCAGGATGAAATGCAGAGATGAGGCTTCAGGAGGAGACAAAGTAGAAAGGAGAGCAGCAACATGGAACAGCCTCATGCGGCGCAGAGGGTTTGCATCTTGAATAGAACTGACTTAATTAGGTATTCATAAGAGATCTTTAGACACAATTAAGCCCAACATTTTAACATGAGGATAAAGGTAAAAAACGTCAGTGTAGTTATAATTCAAGGAGTGTTCTGAAAAACTTGTCTGAAATAGATTTTAAAATTATTTTTAAAAGCCAAGAGCCAGAATAAAGACATTAATGAAAACACATGAAAATCATTTGCAGAAAATGTCCATGTAATAGGTATGACCTAAATATAAAGTGATGAAATGCATCTAGATGCATTTTACAAAATTTTCTAAACCAATTATTTTTAAATACATCAAACTACTACTCTGAGGAGCTATGGAAAAATTCTATGTGTGAACAAAAAGGAAACAATGTGGATCCAGCAAATTCATTTATTCTTTCTCCTGAATAGAAAAGTATGAGCATATATAAAAAAAAGAATTAATTCTGAATGAAGACTCCCCTTTTGCTCTCTTGACATTTTATTACTTGAAAAAATTGAGAACACTCCAATATTTTTAATGAAACCAAGTTTTAAGGAGAACTGAAAAAATTCTGCAGTCTTTTTCTTATTTTAAAGGAAGATGTTGGGAAAAATGTCAAGGCTGAATTCCAAGTGAGCACTGGAAGCAGGCTGTGAGTAGCGCAGGAAGAAGTCAGGGTCCGGTCAGGCCACTGGAAGGAGGTGACACACAGCCAAGACTTTCCCACGGACTTAGCTCTGATCATTGTCTGGGACAGGCTACCAGTGTACACTGTGTCACTGTGCCAGGGGCTGGAGACCTGTGTGACCCCAAATATTTCTAATCTATTGTTTAAAAGGCCCCACAAACTGTAAAGACTAATTAGAGACAGAATTCCAAATGGCTAAGAAGCATAATCTTTTAGGGGAGAAAGGGAATAATGTTAATACCTGATTAATCTGCTAGGTGTATCATTTTGTTGGATTTTTCAATCACAAAATAATATACCCTCATTGAAAAAAACCTAGGACATAAGGCATAGGGGTAAACTGATACACCTTTTAAGAAGTGAGCTTGCCAGTGTATATACTTATGGAAACATATGTAGAAGAAAGTAAAACTCAGTTATCGTTGCACTACCCAGCAATAACTGTGATAATATCTTAAAATTTACTCTTACAGAATTTCTCCCGCAAAAACATTTCTTTCAATTTTTTTAAATTTTTCATAAAATGAAGTCAGATTATTTTATGGTCTGCAATTTTCACTTAAAAACATGAAATGTAAATCTTTGCATGTCAAGAAATATAGATACATATGATTTTTCCTGTTGGCATCATCCGTACATTAGGTAGTATATGTGACTAATCTGTCTTTTGTAGGTAGATAATGTTGAATTACACAGCTTAACCTATTTACCTTTACAATAAGTTCAATATTTGAGTCTCAGTGCATTCGTGATGTGCGTTAATTTGTACATGTTTCTGAACCTATGCAGCATCTATCCTATCAGAGAATGAAAGCGCATCTTTATCCATTCACTGGATGAGATTTTAGAGCCATACCATTTAGCACTGCACTATTAAAAACAAGAGTAGGCCAAACACTCTGGCTTGATTATTTCATAGGATACATTTCTAGAAGTTGAGTTACCAGCCCCAAAGTAATGCATGTTTTAAAACCTTTTGCTATATACTGCCAAGCTAGCTTCTTGAAAGGTATTATCAGTTTACCCCCATGCCTCAATTTCCTAACCCTTCCCAACCCTATGTATTATCATTCTGTTTAATTTTTTACAAAGCTGTTAGGTTAAAAAGTGGCATTTGGAACCAGAGATTGTGGTTCACACCTATAATTCCAGTTACTGAGGAGGCTGAGGCAGAAAAATCCTAAGTTTTAAGGCCAGTTGTACAATTTATCGAGAGCCTATCTCAAAACGTAAGAAGGGCTGGGAATGTAGTTCACTGCAATGCTCCATCCCCAGTACCAAAATAATAAATAAATAAATGAAAGTATGTCATCTCTGCAGTTTTTAAATTACTAATAAAATTGAGCATCTTCTTGTAGCTGTTTGTCTATTCTTTCTTTTCTTTCTGAAAGTCTTGTTACCACATTTTCTGTCTGCGAAATTTCTAGGGGAGTATGTCTGATACAAACAATGGGAGAATTGATCAGTTTAGTTTATTTTGATAAGAATGTTAAGTTTCTTGGAGGGAAAGACCTTGACAGTGATGAGTTGGTCTTCTTGTCTCACAATTGACTTATGTTAAATATTGGGCCTTCACTTGTAGGAAAAGACTCTTCTGACATTTTACAAATAATCGGAAAAAGAAAGAGTACCCCAGACCTAAAATGATGAACTGTTTGGACTAGTTTACAATGGTGTGTGAAAAAGATATAATGTTCCAGCCAGACCTAAAAGCTTTTTGATAGAATATTATACTGGTGGCTCGGAAATATTTACTTAATTAACCAGCCTTTTAAAAGCTTCATTTCTACATAAAGTTTAAAAATACAAACTGTTCTGTGTTTTTAAGATCAATTTTTAAAAAGTGACCAACAGACTACAAATTATCTTGAATATATAGTGTGATGAATTTTAACATGTGCATAATTTGGCACAAGCGTGACCACAGTGAGGATGTTAGCCTGTTATGTCCCCTCCCCAAACTCTTCTGTTCCTCCTTTATACTCTCACACTCTCTATCACCTTAGTTTTGTGTTTTCAAAAGTGTCATCTAAGCTGGGCATGGTGTCACACACTTGTAATCCTAGCACTCAGGAGGCTCAGGCAGGAGGATCCTTGTGAGTTAGAGACCAGTCTGGGCTCCAAAGTGAGCTCATGATCAGCCTGAACTTGAGCAAGACCCTGTCTCAAAAAGACAAAAACAAAATAGTGTCATCTAATTTCTACATCCTCATCAGCAATATATGAACAATCGTTTCTCAACATCCACGTCAGCACTTGGTGTTGTTAATATTTTTAATTTTAGCCATTGTAATAAATATCTCATCATGGCTTTAATTTGAATTTCCCTAATTGCTAATGATGTTGAATATCTTTTATGTGCCATTCTTATTTCCCCTCTGGGTAAGTATCTGTTCAAATACTTTGCCTTTTCTAAAGTGGCAATATTTTCCTAATGTTTTGGAAAGTCTTTGTATATTCTGCATAGAAGTCCTTTGTCAGATTTGTGATCGGCAAATATTTTCTTCTAGCTTTTCCGTCCTCTTTCTAATGCATTTCAGAAAGTAAAAGTTTTAAATTCTGATGAAGTTTCAAGATCAGTCTTGAAGACACTGTGCAAACACTCACTGAGGACACCATTACTCAACTTCCCTCTCTGCTCATCCTTATGTTTTTGGTTTCTCTATCCGGTTTCCAGGACCCTTCTCTCACCTACCTGCCTCACAAAAGTCAGTTCTCACTGTTAATTATAATGCAAATAAAATACCTGTTAACTATAACGCAAATAAAATACCTGTCTTCAAAATCAATGCAGTATTTATCCTATTTATTGTGTATTTTTGTAAATTGGAAATATTTCTGTGAATATTTCCGGGTCATAACTCTAGGTAAGTAGATGCTTCCTCTTTTCCTCATCTCTAGCAGCACTTAACATAACAGTAGAGAGTAGCGTTGCTGTAAGGAATTTTAGAGCCCTGGTGATAAGCATGTGTTCTGTAGATGAGCTCAGTCAGCATTACCTGGGAGCCTGTGAGGAATCTCAACCCTCAGACCCTGACTTAGGTTAGAATTTGCATCTTAATGAGATCCCCAGGTGCATATTAAAGTTTTTGAAGTACAGCTGTACAGCTCATCTGGTTCTTGCTCTTATTTTCCAAACAAAGAAACTAGGTCCAGAGAGAGCAAGGGCAGCTTCCAAGCCAGCAGCAGCCGTTGCCGGAGTCAGGACAAGAATCCGACTCTGTTACTCCCAGGCCAAGGTGTTCATCCCTGCCCCAGCTGCCTGCAGCACTTTGATGGCAGTGGCAGCCCCTACTTCTCCATCTTACTGCAGCCCATCCTGGGAATATCAGTACTTCACTTGAGCAGAAATGAAACAATATCTAACGACTCCCGATGTCCTTACTCTCAGCATCCCCTAAGACGATCCAAATTCCAAAATTTAGACTTCCAAGTTTTTTAATGAAATGAACTAAAAACTCTTTAGGGGAATAAAGTGATTTTTCCCTTGCATTTGTTTACTTGTCTGTAAACTCCTGAGATGGCTAACACACTAGTTGTTAATCACACCATCTGTTCAAACAGCACTACTGAATCATTCGATTCATACTTTTCTTCTTAAGGAATTTTTTTTTCAGAACAATATGTTTGTGTCTGTGTTACTCCCATCGTTTGGCAATGCAGTTTGAGCTATTTAAACTTTCTTATTTATTGTAAATGGCTTTTCAATCAGCAAATATTTTTTAAAAATGTGCATACACCACAAAAAAGCTGTGTCTACTGACTTTTCAAACATTGGAAATGGTAGAAAAATCTGTTCCAGGCTGTCTGCTGTCAAATTTTTAACCATCTGATTATATTTAAATGAAGCCTTAGAAAGATGATTTATCTGACTGACCCTGAAAAATTTTCCCTATCGGCCCTAAAGATGGCAGTGCCGCGCAATTTAGTACAGTTCTTTGCTTCCCACCCCCTCCCCTGAAAGGAATTTCTGGAACGGCAGAAAGTGGGGGAGGATTGGCTAGATCTGACTCCTCTAACACTTAGCATAAACCTCTTGTGAACCCTGGGACAATTTGGTTTATCTTTTGGTCCTTTTGTTTTTGTTTAAAGCTGTACCCCATGCGTTTCCTGTTTCCAGCTGGGATCAGAAATGGAAATAGTTTAAAGGTTATTCTCATATCAGTGTAGCCAGGAAGCGTCTATGTAGCCTACTGAGAAGATGGTTTTCACAAGACTGCTTGGATTTTTCTTTTCCTTTTTTTTTTTTTTTTAAATCCTAACAAAGGTTCAACCCAAGATAAGCAGGAGCTAAGAATACTGGAGGTTTTGAATGCCTGCTGGGACCACATCTCTGGGAACCTGCTTCTCCTTTTCTCTCCTTAGCAACAGAGACCTGTGGCCTGACATTCTTTAAATTTCATTAGCAGGGACTGGAAGAGTAGGTTTAGAAAGCTACACGCTCAAGCCTCCAGCAGTATAACCCCAAGCACAATTTCTTGGTCCTGTGATTGCTAACATGTGGACATGGGAGCAGAGGAGTGACAGGAAAGCATAGATAAACCCAGCTCAAGTGTGGGACTGTCACAATTCAGAGACAACTAGCCAGAAAACATTTATTGAAAACACTTCTATGAGAGATCTTGAATGAAGCACTCTTATAAATAATAATGATGAGCAGCCGTATTTATGTGCTTTGAGTCAAGACCCCAGTAAATTCATGTGAAAGAGGGAGGTCCACTTGAAACTGTACTTGAGCAACCTTGGAAGTCTTTATCTAATGCCATTTATTCAATAATTTCTGGGGCAAAAATTTGTCCCAAGATACACAGATGAGAGTGTAGTCTCAAATATTCAGTTGTAAATCATACCAGCTTTCAAGCTATTTTTTCCAGTGGGTTGTAGCACTGTCCAAGCTAAAAGGACATTTTGAGCTGGGGATATAGCTCAGTGGCATAGGTACCTGCCTGGCAAGTGCAAGGTCCTGAGTTCAATTCTCAGTATAAATAAATAAATAAATAAATAAATAAAATAAATAAATAAATAAATAAATAAATAAAAGGACATTTCAAGAGGGTTCTGTTCACATAACCTCAAACCCCTCTTGGGGACTTTCTCATCTATTGTTGTCACTGAAATATAGGTATGTGGTGGATCCTTATTTCCCTTCTTTGTGCTTATGACTGGCCTACAACTCTAGCTAAGGAGGCCATTCTCAAAGTGTGGTCCCTAGCCCACATCAGTATTGCTTGAAAACTTACTAAAAATGCACATTCTAGGACTCCACCCCAGACTTACTGAATCAGAAACTCTAGAGGGGAGCCCAACACCTCTGCTTTAACAAGCCTTCTAGTTGAGAGTGGTGCATATTAATGTTTCAAACCACTAGATTGTACTATCATCTACCTGTCATTTGGAGGAGAGGGAGGGAGCTCAAACTGGTTTATAGCCAAAATGCTGCACAGTGTGAAAGGGGAATCTTTGCTAATTCCAGTGGGAAGGACGGGAGACAGTTGGTTTTCAACTTGATTCACCTCTGGTCCCTGGGGTCTCACTGGGTCCAGTGCTCTTTTCCAGGACCTTCTTCTCCCATTACCCCCATCTGTTTATTCTTTCACCCTTTCCACAAGCCTGGAAAGTTATGTTCTACTATTGCAAGGATGGAAGGATGGGAGATACAGGAATGGATGAGGACAATTTCTCAGTAGACATTTTCTTCCAAATCTTTTACTTAGGCTTTTGAAAATCAAAAGTGGGGAAGATACATTCCTTTTTTTTTTTTTCAACCTTCTACAGTCTTATCCTGTTTTTCAAGATATGTGAATAGATTAACTAGGATGGAAGGTGAAAACAGGTAAAAGTAGGAAGGAAATATGTTGGTTAGTATTTTAAAAATATCATTTCCAACATGCTGGAAGGCAAACTGCCAGATTTTCCATATTTCTCCCAACTTTCCTCAGGCAACAATCTCATGATACAGAGATTAGAAGTATCTATAATGAGAGGCTGCTGCACATGATTTGAGAAGCTCCGCCTACATCCTCTGAGTGGGAAAATACCTACACTGTCAAGGAGCTAACAAATATTTTCTTAGAAGTTTGTTCGGAGTAAAACTTAGATCTACTTGGACATAATTCCTTAGAGTGAAAACTTTTTGGGGGGACAATACACTTTAGCTTGTCAGATGCTTGCTGAGACTACTCGTTCTTGCTGGCCCTTCTTCAGGGTCCACCTTATGTTTTAATTACTCTTTCAATGTTCATTGATCCCTCCAGCTAATACTGTTCCCTCCCTTATGATCCTTTTAGTAATTTTTTTTTTTACTTTCAGTAGCAAAATCTCTTTTATGCTACCTGTTTTGTTTTCTGTTCTAAGTGAGATTACTTCCGGTGTAGACATTTTTAGTTTCCTCTAAAATATTATAATCTTACTGGAGATGGGAACTGCCTGAATTTGTGAGGAAACCACTTTCTTTCTCACATCATTACTGTGTGACTGCTGAGGCTATTATTTTACATTAAGATGATGTTAGGTTGTGGACATGTATTTGAGATCTGGTCACATCCATACCGTGGACCCAGCCAGAGCTAAAGGGAACGATAAATCTAGATTCCATCATTAGGGGAAAGAGCACAGGCTCTAGACCAGCCCTGATGGTATAGGAATGGAATGGAGTGTGGTCATTGCATGCCATGACTTTCAAAGAGGTGTTCAGATGTCTAACGTGTTTGTAAAATGTGTACATGTATGTTGGGGGGGTGTCTGTGGCCAGATGTGTTATCTGTCACACGGAAGTCTCTGTTTAAGGTTGTTTTCGAATAATGCCAGGGACTCCTTAGGTGCTCCACTGCGGTACCTCAGTACTCCTAGGAGTGCTAGTCATTAAGAAAGTGAACCTAGAGGTTTTTCCTCCCTTTGCACCTACAAGAGTGGTCCCAGAGTTTGCTATTTTATCTGTCGAGGCTTTGTGTAAGCCTCGGTTTGAAAAAAATGTTTTATTGGTGAAAAATATGCGGAGAGAGGAACAAATGGTTTTCTTTGTAGTCAGGATTGTTTTGTTCTCTGCATTTTAATGTTTATTTCTTTTTAATTCTTGGAACTTTGAGAAATTTGGTTGAAAATATCTCAGCTGAGCTGCAGAAGAAGTTTTTGCCTATAAGGAGGTCATTCCCAGAGGCTATCATGGAGGTGATGGAGAAAATCAGAGAAAAAGACTTCAAGATGAAGGTGTCACCTGGCAAGAGGCACAGGACTCAGCTCATGGGACTCCTTTCCCTGGCCCCTCTCCCCACCTTGTTTCGTAGTCCAGTGCTAAAGAATTTATCTGCTCCAATTATAAATACTTTTTGCATCGAATTCAATTAAGAACTCTAAAGGGATTCTGGGGGCTCGTTACAGAAAGAGCACTGAAAATGAACTTGTCTTGCTTTGCTGATAGTTGCAAGGAAATGCTGAGGTCAGAAATGAAAAAAAGGGGCTGGGGATATAGCTCAGTGGAATAAGTGCTTGCCTGACAAGCACAAGGTCCTGAGTTTGATCCCCAGTACTGCAAACCTGGCTCCTCCTACCTCTCCACTGTCTCAGACAGGTTAGTGTGGTAATTTGCCCTTTTTATTGAGGGTTATATTTTCAGAAATCCTAATACAAAATCTGATAGCCTAACAACCCACTGCAGCCTACCTATAATGCAAACTGGGTCCCAGAATTCTGATGTTTAGATTATTTTCAGGAAGTCAATGAATGGTATATGTGATTTCATTTAAGATTTTGGTGGTCTTTCGGACTGCTCAAAGAAACAATCCTTAAGTATAATTTTATTTGTTTCTTTTTCAGTGCTTTAGGAATCTCTTCTGGCTTGTCTCAGTAAAGAACTGAAAAACAGAAAGGTGTTTTGCAGCGGTAGCAACCGTGCTGTGGTGGCCGAGCAGCTGCCACTGCCGCGGCTGCCGCCATGCTCATAAAACTATCCCAAATGGGATGAGCACATTTAGCAGAATGATCAATTCGCTGCTGCTATACCACTTCTATTTATAATCTTGGCAGAGCTACAAATTTCAAGGGTTTCTGAAGACAGAGGAACTCTACCACATGAGGTGATTTTAGCTCTCATCTTTTCAGGGTTTGAATTCAAAGGAGTGGGATTTTCCAGCCTCGGAAGGAACTCGTGTTCCCGAAGAATTCAGCTCATTTAGTGCTTGCAAGGGTAACTTTAAATACACACAAGGAAGGAAGTTGGGAGGCCTCTTTTCTAAGGACTCTTCATGTTTACAAGCACTTTATAAGATAGAGATATATTTTGTGTATTTTTAAATGTTCTTATCTTTAAATCACCTAAGGGTTATCTCACACATCTCTTTCTGCTTACCTCAAATTATTCATTTCCAATACTGGCCTCTTTGTTAATTAAATGGTATGTCTGTGGGGGCATTTACACTTGAATGATAATTAATGTGTTTTTTCCCAATCCAGCTGCCCATGAACTCTAGTAGATAAAGTGTTTTGTACATAGCACATATTCGATGCTGGGCTCGGGTAATGATCTCCTGCTGAAGTAAAAAAAAAGAAAGCCAACATCATCCAAAGCACCAGTCACCTTTATCTTTTTTACAATTTGGTTACATATGTGAGCAAAGGACAAATATTTCCTAATTCATAAATAAAAGCACTGAAATACCATAGCATCCCCTGGGAGAAGCTACATTGACCTTTTGGTTAATTTTCATAATCGTTCTATATTCTTGTCTGTGTCCCCTAGTGATTTATAAAGCATGTGGTTTCTGAAATATGTATAAATTAAGATTAGGCTATTTAAATTGTTTTGGTTGCAGAGATATGCTAAAATGTGACAAATTTACCTTTTAATTCACAAGGCGTTCCCTCTGGCTTTATGTGTGGTACTTTGTGTGTGGTGTGTGTGTGTGTGTGTGTGTGTGTGTGTGTGTGTGTAGCAGATTATGGTACAGTGTGATAGTATGTTTAGTCTTAGGCTCTGGAATACAATTCACAGTTGAATCCTAACTCCACCACTTGGCAACTAAGAGACCTTAGGTGCATTCTTAGTCTCTTTGTGCTTGGTTTTTCTTATCCATGGAGGAGAAATCATATCTCTTTCTTAAGAGTATTGGAAGATTAATAGCATTATTTATATAAAACAAATAAGAAAGTATCTGGCATATACTAATCACTATATTAACTATTTATCAGGATTTTCAAGTGGAAATATTTTAGCACTAAAGCAGATCCACTGGAAAAACTGCAAAAGTTTGTCTAGTTTTGTATCATATTTTTAAATCAGTGACAGAAGTCTCTGGAAATATAATTTGAGCTCCAGAGTACTGTAAGTTTAGCAGATGGATTGTGTGGGCATGAAATTGATAGTCTTAATGAACACAAACCTCCACAGGAAGAGCAATAAATCTAAATGACGAAATACAGGAGAATTACCCGCCCAAAAAGCTGAGTGTCTACAGGTCGGCTTCAACTTCATAGTACAGAGAGGAGGAGGAAATGTCTCCAGAGAAACTCCCATCAGAGAGCTCTGCTTTCAGAAAGCCTACTGTTTCATTTCCCCCTTTTCCCAAACAAAAATGATGTAAAAATCATACAGTTAGGAACATCAAAATTTAGGAAAACTTTGGCTTTCAAATGCCCACTCTTGATTCAGAGTGATAAGGTTAAAATTACGTCAGAACTGGGTTACTCTATAAGGTGATATTGAGTATGTTTGGGAGTGATAATCTGACTTGATTCTTGATAATGGGACCTGAAGGGGAGAGTTTCAAAACATTAACACAGTTGCATAATAAGTATCTGGAAAGGAAAGTTAAAAATGTCACAGTTGGGGAAACCTTTCTGAGAAAGATTTTTCAGAAGTTGGACAGCTGTAATTTCCTTTGGAAAGAATTGTCTTCAGAGCTTCAGAAGTGCTATCAGCTGGCAAGCTCAAGTTCCTGAGTTAGATTCCTGGTAGCAAAAAAAAAAAAAGAAAAGGAAATGCTATCAGATGGTCATTTTTTCAATGCTACCAAATTTGCCTGATGGAATTAAGTGCTCGAAGACGACTTTGCTAATGTTTATGAAATACTTCTGAATGCTGGGCACTGAGTTGCACACCTTAACTAATTTTGCTTCATCTTCTCTACAACTTAATGTTTTTCCATTTCAAAGAAGGTGAGATTCAGAGACAAATCTGCTAGGTAGCTAAACTGGGATTCAAATCCAGGCAGTCCAAGTTAAGTCCACATGCTGTTGGTCTTCATCACTATATTTTCTTCTATGATCTCATATGCAAAATGCAAGAAGTAATAAGTATCCATATAGTTTCATTATATCAATTCTAAGAACTAAGATAATAATTATACAGTGTGATTTCCATGGATACTAGCACCAGTACTGACAGTTGGACTAAAACAGCAGTTGCTGCAAAGTTAAGAAATCGTAATCTTGTCCCACAATTAGTGAGATCAGCTTTACTCTAGTGCAGAAGTGAACAAATTGCAGACATAAAGCTAGTCCTGTGTAGCTGTGTTTCATTGACATTAAGCGCCACAGTAGCATCTGGAGAATACTACAGTGAAACCACTGTGGACACTGTGTACTGAATGGACTGATATTTTTGAAACAGTGCACTTCACAATCTGCCTAATAATTAAAGCAATTTATCTTCAGATGGATTTGGGCCATTTTATGATTTCAGCATGAAATCTTGGGGAATAGAGATATGTGGAGAGAACCTCTGTTGTGTAAACACTACTATGCAGAGTAACTAGGTGACTTTTTGAGGTGCCATCAACTATGTCCCTGTTAGAACCTTGGCTGTTAAACTAATGCCACTGCATCTGTATGAAAAAAACTGACTCAGAAATTGGTGGCGAGATAACTCCTGAGGGCTTGCTGCCCACCTGGCAGGAACCAGAACAAAAATGAAACAATTGGTGTGCAAGTCTTTATCTTGTCCTCAATGCCAAATTAAGAATGAAACATAAAATGACTGCAAAGAATTCTGAAGTGATATGGGACACCATTCGAACATAGGTGTGTCCTGTCCAGTTTCATAGACATCAGCCAGGGGCACGTGGCTACTGAGAAATTTAGCTAAACTGCATTGAGATATGTTGCAAGTGTAGAATATAAACTAGATCTAAAGACTCAGCATGGGAAAAGAATGTAAAAATCTCAATAATTTTTAATATTGATTATGTGTTGAAATGATTATATTTTTGATATATTGGCTAATAAAATGTATTACTGAAAGTAATTGTCTCATTTCTTTTTACACTTTAATGTGACTAATATAAAATTTAAATTGCATATATTGCTCACATTATGTATCTAGTGGGCAATGCTGATCAGGGATCTGCACAAGCAGCGGCTGAGAAATGAAGTCTGCTTTTGTTTCATCACAAAAAGGATTTTAGAAGTCAAATGGAATATTTTGGTGTATTTTATTTAGTCAATTTTTGCTATTACTTTCATAATTCTTCCATTTTCTTCAGATTTATTTCCCTTCTCCCTTTCAATCTTCAGTGGAAGGCTCTCATATCATATTTTGGTGACTGTTTATTCTAGTAATGATAACAAGTAAGATACTAAGGACTTCTAAAATTTACTATCATTTCCACAAGTTTCTTTCAGTATTTTTTCTTGTGAAATATTTTTCTTTTCTTAAAAGTGAAAGAATGTATTTGTGGTCACTCATGTTAGATATGGTCAAAAAAGTTTGAGGGGAACTCTTACAGAAATATAACTTACTTTTGTAATGGTTATAAATGTTAATTTTAACATTGGCAAATTATTTTTCATACAGTAGGCATTACATAAATATTATTGAACAAATGAGTGAAAGATAATTAGTTCAAAATTTGTGACATTTGTCCCTGTGTTTTAGAAAAACTGGAAAGCATTGGAAGCAATATTATCAGTGAGATTTTAGGGAGGAATAATATATTTTTGGTGTGTCTTTTCTAAGTTCCAAGGATATTCTCTTTGATGTACTTAAAATATTTATTTACAGTTGCTCTAATAGTTTTTCTACCATTATTCTGCCTGAATTTATGATATTGTCTTACTTTAAAGTGATTCTCAAGAATGCTTACAGGTTACTTCAGTATGTTGAGACCAGGTGAAATATGTTTTTGGTCTTCAAACCTACAGATTCTAAAAAAATAAAAGACCTTAGAATTCTGGCTTCATCTACTCTGTTCAATTAGTAGTTTAGTAGAAGTGAGTTATGTGGGACAAACCCATATATGGAGGAGGGGAGAGAGAGAGAGAGGGAGAAAGATTTCTTTTTAGCAGTAAGCATAGTAGTACATTTAATAAAATGTTGAATGTGGGCTTTTATATTTTTGAAATTATTCTCCTTTTACATTTTTGACTCGAATTTGCTATGGTTTTCCATTTGTCTGCATAAGCAAAAATGTATGTTAGCAATAAGACTTTGGAGTTCTATTTGCTATCTTACTAATGACTGTGCACATCTTGCTTGAATTCTTTTGACTCACTTTCTGTATAATGAGGAGGACATTTTTACCCCACAAATCTATAAATATCATTACTGATGAAATTATCCTAGGGTTCTAGGAAGACAATGTGTTAAACACACCAAAAGGTATTAGACTTTTATTAGTCTTTATATATGTTTAAATTCTTGTGATTCAATTCAATAAATAGAAAATAAGAGTAAGCACACCCACGCTCTAAATGATTGAGAAAGAAGCTGATAAACAAGACCACATTTAGTGAAGCATTTTAAGTTGGTGAAGAATTTGAGTAAAGAAAAGAAGAAGAGCATCAATAATGTGGAATTACAATGAATTCTACTAACATCTATGTTGTTCTCCCAGCTATTAAAGGGATAACATCTTGTACCACACAGTGTAACTATCATCTGTGCTTCCACTTAGGAAAACATTTCAAAAATAGCATTCTGAATTCCATAATGCAATGATGTATTCATTCAACATTTTTTATTCCAGATGATTAAGTGTACTAAACTTTTAAGATATCTATCTATCTATCTATCTATCTATGGTGATGTCACCTCTAAGACTCTTGGCTTGCTGGGAACCAACAGTGATTTGTACCCAGGTACAAATTTGAGCATAAACACTAGAAATAAGATAGGTCAAAGTGAAAAGTATGAAAAAGGAAGTCTCCCGGAATGACTTACACTGTGTCATCCAATAGAAGCAGTTGAAAAGATTGGGGCTCCTGAGAACAACAGAAAAATTACAAGAAAATCTTAGCTAGAATGTTCTAATGACCAGTGGAAGTGCCATAGACAGGTCTGCTGAATAGTCTCTTACAGTTATGATTCACATTCTCAGGAAAAAGAGCCAGCTGGTTAGTCAACAAGGACGGTAATAATTGCATTCTTTGTTAGTGGGAAAACAGACAGGAGAACAACAGGGCAATGTAAGTAAGAAAAGCAGAACTCATTCTGCACATTCTGAAAGTTTTGGAGTCAAAATTAAACATTTGGAAGCAACAATTAAGTTTCTTCCCCCTTCATCATGAAGCCTTATCTTCCTTAAAAAAGTAAAGCAATGTGGTTTACATGTTTAATGTTTTAAACAATGAAGACTGGCAGTTGCCAGATGAGGGGACAATGGATGAAGAACAGGCCCAAAGATTTCCTTCCCAGCTCTGGGCCGCCACCCTGCAGGTTTCCCCAGAGAGCTGAACACAGATGCCAAACTGAGCTGGGAAGGTGGAGCTCTGGAAAGCCTTCTCCAGGCTCTCAGAACTTGGGTCCCAGGAGGATGACTGGTAGCCCTCTGCTTATCTATCTGGAAAGTACCCGGGAACTGCTAAGGCCAGAGAATCTCATTAAACCAGATGATTTGATTGCTGAAGATACTGACAAGAAATCTCACTTTGCCCTGGGGAAGGGGCAGGAGCAAGTGATGAATTGTCTGAAGGGGCACGGACATTCCTCTCGGCCCGAGGGCTGCTTTTCCCCGACTGCTTGGGGTCCTGGCCGCATTTTGGACCCAAGGGTCTCCTCACAGCCCAACTTCTTCATTCCAGAAGGAGCCAGTGTTGCGCCTGAGTCAGCCCACCTTCTGCAGAAAATCTGTAGATACAAATTCTGCTTTAGAGAAGTCCTTCTGGGCACAAAGCAGACAAGAAAAATCACTGGTCCTTGTGAGGTTCAAACCTTCAACAGGCAGCTGGAAAACATAGCTGCCATCTGAAAGGAGCTCACCAAATTCCTTGCTGAAAAAGGAAATCATCTGCAATCAAGTTTGTTACTTAAATATTAACAAAGTTACTTCATCTTTATCAAAGTAGAGGAATTGTAATTGGGAAACTGTTAGCAGTCCTCGGAAACAGAGGGTTGAAGTATCGGTGTTGGATGCGGAAGGAAACTGGAGTTTCACTTACTAGAGACATGATAGGTATGAAGCATGGGACAGGAAAAATAGCTCTAGCCTCGGAAGCTGGCTGGTTTGGATTTGAGGACTGGCCTAGCCATGCTTCGTGGTGCCCGGCATCAGCCGAGTTACTCTCAGAGGAAACTTCCTGAAATTCCATCTCTCCTCCTATAAAAGGGAATTAATCACACCCACGTCATAGGGTTACTGTGACTAGAGAGTATCAGGCCATTTTATGTTTTCCTTCATTTCTTTTCCTTATAAAAACAACCGAGAGTTGGAAGGAGCAGGAAGGGAGAGGAGAGGTGAAGGATGAAAGTGAAAACAGTAACGAAGATGTATATACATGTACCAACCCCCACCATAAATATAATCATTATGTACCGCAAATGTGTTAATAAATAAAAAACCAAGCTCAATGAAGCTTATTATATTGCTTTTTTATATCTAGTATATCTGTGTTTATTCTCTGTCTCTCTAGATTTGGGTCATTTCATGCATTAATTTTGGTTGAAATGATGCTTGTTTTGGAGATCTAACTAGGGTACCAAAAACGACACTCCAGTGTGGGCAGAAAGCAGTGACATACGGTTTCAGAGATCTTGGGTCTGGTTGAAAGATTCCTTTCAAATTAGCCAGGAAACCTTTAGCTTAGTTCCATTTTCTTTTTTTCTACAAACCTGCAATCAGAAAGCATGATTATGAGTCTCTTTGTGCTCTGAAGAGCTGTGATTCTATGCTGACTATAAAGAGCGACTATTCACTTGCATACTTCCTGGTCAGCATCAGGAGTTCCTGGGTGGAAGGGAGAAGTTGGTCTTCACATGGAGAAAATTATTTCCTGCGAATTGGTCTCCCAGCTGATGGAAGGCAAGAAGAAGATGCTGCTATGTTCCTCCAAGTTTCCAATAATTAGTCATTCCTAGCCACGCAGCTGAAAGTGGATTTGCTCAGCGAGTGTCTATGCCACTGGCTGCCCAGTTAAGACTGGTTCTCTCTACTTTGTCAAGTGGGTGCCTGCTCTTCCATTCTGCTGAAATGATAAATCATGAATACTTTTCCTAGCCATTTAAAAGTCATTTCCTTTCATTTTCCCTGGGCACCAGAGGCAATCTTATACATGAAAGCTAGCTGTGTGAGTGAGTGTGTGTGTGTGTGTGTGTGTGTGTGTGTGTGTGTGTTGATTGCTGCCTTCAAAAGAGCATACGATGCAAACAACTGCTTAGAGACTTTCAAGCCAAAATTTATCAACAACCTAAACTCTAGCACTGCATTCATCAAAAAGCAAAGATGTATGCGGTGTATTACTTAACCTTTCCAAGCCACCTGCTTCTTATTATATTTTTTAGTTCATATTTAAGTCCCTATTTGAACTTCAAACATCTTATTATGATCACGTGTTCGCTTTCTGAACTAAAGTGGAACTTTTTAAAATCTGGTGTTCCATGTATAAAAATGGTCATTTATAATAATTCATTTAGTCAATGAATATTGTGTAATTGCCATTACAATCCAGTGTTTTAGCTCTTAGGATAGATCAGTGAGCAAAGAAGCGAAAAATGTCTGCCTTCATGGAGTTAAATTCTTGTGTCTGGAGACAGGGAGGGCGAGACACAGGCAATATACAGGAGCTGATTGGTGTAGGTTGAAAAATTATTAGAGTAAAAGGCACATCACCATGAACTCTCCTCGAATACTCTCCTTTACTTTGAACTTGGGGTCCTTTCTCAAATATGGCGTGTTGCTTCTGAGTGCCATCCAACAGAAAGGCGGGCGCCTAAAGATATTACCGGGATGAGGGGACGGGGAAAAAGAACTGAAGGGAAAAACGATGGAAGCGGAGCTTTTGCAAACGGAGAAGGGGCCAAAAGTTAGAAGGGGCGGGGCACGAAGGGAGGGAAAGTGGACGAAAAAAGTGAAAAGAGGAATTAAGATACATTATGTCCGTGCACCAAGTCCCAACAGTAAATGTAGTCATTATCTCCTGCAAACCTGGGCTAGTAAAAATAATGCATTGGCGTTTCCTCATCCACCTAATTTACTGGATCTCAGACTGCATGACGTCGGGCTCTTCCCCAGAGTTAAAGTGACCATGGAAGGTAAACATTTAGAGTTAACTCAAGCCACGACAGTGCAACCGAAGACACTCATGAAAGAAGACTCCACTACTGAGAAACGCTTTCTTTAGAAAGCCACAGGAATGATGGGAAGAAAGTGTTCGAAGTGAGGAGGAGCATTTTAAGGGGGATTAATGGCAATGCATTTTTAATTGTAATAATGTTTAAAAAATTAAACATTCACGTTTTTGGATCACACCATTCATAACTAAGGATGTGTATTAGACTATAGTGAACGTTATGGAGAAAAAGCAGGACAGAATCGTGACAAGCTCCAGGACGTTGCAACTGCTGTGAGAAGAGAGGTGGGCATTCAAGTGGAACTGAAGACCCTGCCGGCAGGTTGACTTCTGAAGCGGGTCTGAAGCAGGCGAAGGAATGAACCGTGAAGGTAACGTGCGAGATCTTCCTCTCGAGAAGGGACAGCAATACGGAAGCCAGAGCTGCCGGCATGGTGCCGAGGAAAAAAGAAGTGAATGTTGCGGGAATGGAGCAAGGAAGATGGCTATGGATGGGATCTAAAACTTTCCCCTAAAGACCAGCTAATGGGCTTTGGGGATGTGACCAGATCATGGAAGGCACTGAAAATCCCCTGATGAGCTCAGGACTGAATGGACAGTGGACAATTAGGAGGGGAGTGGAAAGGAGTGGACCATAAGGGGGAGTGTGGCTTTGGAGACTCTACCTTGTCCCTGGCCCCTTCCTTTCCCCCCCTCTGGTGTTCTCGCCCTCGTTCCTGGCGGCCATGGTGTGAGCAGCTGTGCTCCATCCGCCACGCCCATCTGTGATGTTCCGGTGTTTATGACACTGGCCTCAAAGCAGCAGGAGCAGCCAACCATGTGTTCAAACTTCTAAAAGCATGAGCCAAAATAAACCCGTCCTCCTTGGTTTTTCTCAGGTATTTTGCCACAGTGACTGAAAGCTGACTACGGCCAGGGATACAGCTCAGCAGCGCAGCACCTGCCTGGCAAGTGTGAGGTTATGAGTTCAAGTCCCAGTACCCAAGGAAAAAAAGAAATGAAAAGAAAAGAAAGAAGGAAAGAAAGCTGACCAACCCAGGGAGCATAATAAGGGACAAAGCAGGAAGGACAAGACAATCAGTTCAGAAATTCAGACTGGTTTCAGAGGTAGCATGACCAGTTAGTAAAGCCATAGCCTGGGACAACATCAATGTACAGAATAGAGAAAAAGCCTTCTGCTTCTGGGTTGAACTTTCAGTGCAGGTTGAAAGAATAAAGCCCCCAAAAGCAAACTGCATAGTACGCTAAAGTGATCCATGTAACTGGGAGAAAAGGAATAGGGAATGCTGGAAGTGTGTGTGTGGGGGGTCTGCTTAATAAAATATTATGAAGGGGAACAATCCTAGAGTGTAAAAGCCTGAAAACTAGACTGAGACTCTTTTAATTACATTATCCAAGTCTTAGCGCATCCAAATTCCTCAGCACAAAATTATTGATAGTGAACTTGCTACTTAGTTTAACATTTATTGAAAAGTAGGTTCTGATTATGTTCTGTGCACCATGAATTGTAGTAGGTGACAAAATGTAGAAGGCGCCTGGCCTCAATGGGTACACAGTTTGGTGGCAGAGAAAACATTGATCACATAAACATATAGGTAAATGTAAAACTGCCAGAAAGACACTGACATAGTGAGAGGCATTTGGCATCGAAAAAGCATACAACTTGGAGAGGAGCGGCATATGTTACTCTACCTTTAATATCTCAGTAGTGATACTGACTTTCCCAAGCAGAATAGCTCCTTGAGGTGGTCTTGAAATAGGGGCTGGAAGTAATGCAAATCTTTCTTCTCCTGTTTAAAGATACATTGTAGATACTGGTTGGAGAAGCAGTACCAGCATCAGCAGTACTCTCTAGCAGAATTTATTTAAAATCTGTTTAAACAGCAATAGTCTCTTGCTGGTATATTTTTAACCATATTGAAAAGACAAGGTTCTACTCCAAAGATGGGTTAACTTAACTCATGATCTGGAAAAGGCCACAGTACTTTAGGTGTCCTTAGGGCAATGTCTTAATAGATTTTAGGGTAGAAAAATACACAACTGTTGTATTCTTTCTATGAGGCCAGCAAGTCTAACTTCAACTCAATAACTCACTTTAGATAAACCCATTTTAGCACTGTTGGGAGAATATAACTTTTGGTCATTCTTCACTGTCCATTACTTTAGATGACTGGTGATATGATCCAACGATTGAA
Source organism: Dinomys branickii (assembly GCA_004027595.1). Classification (NCBI taxonomy): domain Eukaryota; kingdom Metazoa; phylum Chordata; class Mammalia; order Rodentia; family Dinomyidae; genus Dinomys; species Dinomys branickii. The sequence continues at coordinate 70,907 of PVLD010008609.1, forward strand.
CCAGAAATATATTCATTCACAAGCACAATGACATATATTTCTGCATTATGCTCGTCCTTGGCAAAGGATGCTTCCGCAGCTCCCTCTGCTTCCTTGCTGTCAGCTTGATAAACGGACAAGCTTCCTTCTCAGCAGGGCTGGTGGGGTTCCAGGTTGCAGCACTGCCCACTTCAGCAGTCTGCAAGCCATTATTTCTGCCTCCTGCAAGTGCACAGAGCACAGGAGGCACAAGAGCAGTCCAGAGGATGCCTGGGCTGACAACCTCCTATCAGCACAAGAAGAAAATAAAGTTTTAATCTGTTCTGTTAAATGTCTCTGCCAGACTTTATAGAGACATATTACCAAAAGAATAAAGGAAAGCTAATTTTGTCTATTTCACAAAGCTATTTTGAAAATTTACAGTCAGGTCTTGCAATGGACACATTTGTATATTTTAGCTTTTCTTTCAAGCAATTTTTGCAACACAGAGGTGATTCATTCATGGGTTAGATTTTGAAAAGGTAGAAAAGAGTCAAATAGTGTATTAACAAACCCAGTTTTTAATGGTATAAAAGAGTGATATAAGGCACAGAAATCATAGAGACTAAAGAACAGTTACTCACAGAAAATAAGTCCTGTCTGAGCTTTCCAACAGAATTAGTAGCATTAGCTAATGTGAACAGATTGTGGATTGATAATTTACCAGATGCTTCTCTTAGATATGTGGCTTGGGTAAATGTCTCTTAAAGGCCCACATGTTGAAAGATTTTCCCCAGCCCATGGTACTGCTGGAAGATGGTGGAATCTTTGAGAGATGGAGGCCTAGTTAGAAATCTGGTCCTATGAGGATGTGTACTATGTCTTAGTTACTTTTCTCTCATTGCTGAGACAAAATACCCAAAGCCCAAAATTAAGAAAGGAAAAGTATTTAGCTTACAATGTGTGGAGGTTTCAGACCATACTCAGCTGGCTCCTAGGCAGAGTGGCCCATGGAAGAGGGCAACAGTTCATGCAGAAAAAAAGCAACAAAAGCAGCAAGAGCACAAAGGGGGGAGCAGCAGCAAGCAGCCTCTTTCCCTCTCTTACATTACATGCAAACTACCTGCCCTAGGGCATATATAGCACTCATACCCATAATCCCAACACTGGACCATGAATCAATCAAAAACCTAGAAGCCTACCCCATGACTGCATGAGGCTTTGTGGGGGACATCTAGACACAAACCATAACACCCTAGAAAGAGATACTAAGTCCCTGGCCTTTCCTCTTTCTCTACTGTTACTTTCCGGGCTAAAAAGAGGTGAACAGCTTATTGTACCCACACATTCACCATGATGTATTACCCCTGCAGGCCCAAAACAACAGGCAAAACTGACCATAAGGTGACATTCTAAAACTGTGAGCTAAAATGGACCTTTCTCTTTGAATTGATTATCTCAGGCATCTCCTTACAGTGAAAGAAAAGTGACCAACATAGTCATGTACTTGTTACTTTTCCATTGCTGGGACATAATAGCAAACATACACAACTTAAAGGGAAAGGTTTATTTTGTCTCATGGTTTTAGAGGGCTGAGTCCATGGTTAGCTGCCTCCAAGGCAGAAATGTGGAAGGG